>PVJX010017307.1:0-38598 GCA_004027295.1 Dolichotis patagonum
AAACTGCCTGGAACCACGGCTCTACATTTCCGTCTCTGCATAGTAACAGTTAAGCTAGAGATCCCTCCTCCTCTGAACCAGAGACACCACCGAAACCAACAGACCTGGCGGGGATGGGGGTAGGGGAATGGAACAGACATCATTAAACTAAAAAAAAAAAAAAAAAAAAAAAAACTCTGACTATAAGATTCACAGGACCAGGCAGGGTGTTCCCTTGGGGCCCTGGGATGAACATACACACGCAGATACCAACAGGGAGTGTTGAGGTTGTCTCTGAGCATGCGCAGCTCTCCTGGGGCCCCATTTCCAGTGGTGCTCAGAGGTCCTTGAGGGAAAGTGGGCTTTTAGGTAGGAATGCAAGTGGGCACTGCTTGCCCTCTTTTCTTGCCCATTCCCCCTCAGGTACAGGTCTGGTTGGTGAGTATGGGGGCTGCCACGGCCAGGGCACTTACTTAATCCTGCACTTTGGCCACACCGAGACCATGCATGGCAGGTGTCACAAAGCTGTGGGTGGAACTGCTCCTCCAGCAGTGTAGGTTCTTCTGACAGCCAGGCAGTGGCCATGGGAGGTCAGGGCTGTCTGACCTCATAGGTCGGGAGTGCACGTGAACTTGGCACCTCAGACACTCTTGTTAACTTCAGGTGGACGTGCATTCTTAAAAGGATGTAGTATGTTCTCCAGACATAGTATGTGACTCTTTTCCCAACTTTCATGTGATTCAGAGCCAAAGACATGCTCTGATGTTCTTTAATATAATCCAGAATAATTCACATTCAATTTATTCACTGTGCATTTTTCCTCTAGTCTTTTAAATGTTTATTTTATTTGCTTTAATTTACACCATATATATGGTAACAGTGCAAACACATGGCCTTGAGCAGAAAGCATAAGAAAGTGTCAGAATAGCACTTCATCTCTCGAATGTTCAACATTTCTTCAATTTCAGTTTACTTCAAAGATAATTCAAATGCTGTCTTACATGAGCAAATTACAAGTGGGCAAGTAGACAGCCAAAACCAAACACAGGCTTTTCAGGTTGCTGAGCCACAGAGGGAATAACCAAGAGGGTGAACTGCCTCTTAAATTTGTGTGGAACCATCAGAAAAAATCACAGTCGTTGACTCTGCAGATCGCGTTTTGTGAATCCAACTGTGGGAACAGAACGGAGATGCCCACATACTAAGAGGGCCAGCCAGTTACAACACTGGTGCTGGCAACGTCAGCTGCACCACGAGGCTGGTCCCTGGCAGACGCAGCCTCCTCTCTGGGCTAAGAACCTGCATCTGAGCAGTTGTAAAAAAATTTTTTTACTGGCCAAAGGACAAAGTGCAAATAAGCATTAATGCCTTTTCATTTAAAAGTGCCAAGTAAAGTGACGGGATGCAGAGTTATTCTGGGTGGTTGAAGGAGGGCATGTGGGACATTTGGGAAACTAGAAACACCCACGCTACAGTTCTTCTTCCTCCCTGCAAGGGACAGGTACAACCCATCCTGCACTGACACCCTTGCCACAGTTTGGTCAGGTGAAACAATTCTCACTTCCTCTTGCCTATAGCCTGCCTCCAAGCTGAATTTATGGGATTTAAAATTCAGTCCTTCAACCAAACTTCTTTGGTTGAAGTTTGGTTTGATCAAGTAAATATTCAGCATCCTAAACAATGAACTGGTTCCTCTGGAAACATTTCATTCCACCCGTACACAACAAGCATCTGAACCCCAGCCAGCCCTTATCCAGGTTTTCTGAGGGCCAGTGGACTCAGCCAGGTGATCTCTCGTCTGGCCTACTATGGGCCACTTAGCCTGGGACACTGGTGTCCTTTGGAGAGAGAAGGGTAACATCTGCTGAAGCCGCAAACCCTGGCCTGACCTCCAACCTGCCTAGATCACATCACCTAACACGAACTGAACTAGATGACCCCTCAGCTTCCTTCCAGCCTGACAACAGAGTCATGGGGAAAGGCTGAACGTGTCCATTACTTGGCTATTGCCAGTCAGAAAGTGAGGGCAGAGGAAAAAGGATTGGGTAAGGAGGCAACTCCTGAGGTTTGATATCATGCTGTTTTGTTTATTTGTTTTTTGTTTTTCCTGGTCCTGGGGATTGAACCCAGGGTCTTCACACTAAGCTGCACCTCCAGCCTTTTGTATTTCTTTGAGACAGAGTCTTGCTAAGTTGTCCAGGTGGGACTTGAACTTTCAACCCTCTTGCCTTAGCCTCCCAAGCCACTGGGCTGCATTTTCTTTGTCATCAGCTGATAAGTGCCCTTTTGCCTTTCCTATGTTTTAGCTAGAGAAAGAAAAATCACCAGGTAATCCAAACAGTGATACTTATACTCAGATCTTTTCACAAATGGTTGCTTATCAGGTCCTCAGGCATCTTGTAAGGGCAATAAATAACTATATCCTGATCCTCACTTTTTGAGAGGAACAAATTGAACTCCTGTAGGCCTGAGCAAAAACAAAGACTGAAACAAAGCACAATGTCATACAAATAATTCAGCAAAGTAGAAACAGAATGTGTTTTCTTATTCTAAGCCTTACTCTCTAATGCTTTATACCAATAATTTTATAAAATATGAAGTTTTGAATTGGAGGGATCTTGGTGGGGAGATGACTGTATTTTGCAGAGATAGGGGCAATGATAGCTCCCATTTCACACAGTCTTGGAGATGGAGTGACTTTTGTGGCAAAAGTTATGCTACATGATCCTAGCATGGAAGGTAATGAAGTTTCCACACTGGTCACCAGAATCCACTTTGTGTCTGTCTCTTTTTGGACAGTGTCATGTTATATTGCCCAGGCTGGCCATGAACTACTGGGCTCAAGTGATTTTCCTGTTTTAGCCTCTCTGGTAGCTGGAACACAGGTGTGTACCCACCCCTGGCTGAAATTGCCCTTTTTGAAAATATCGGTTCTAATTTAAGTGGTCTCATTACTCTGAGGCCATCTGGCTGCAAGGAAGCTCAGTATGGCCACCCAGGGATGGGATACATAGTCGGACCCTGTCTACTTCTGTATTCTCCAATTTACTATATGACAGTGACCACAAGGAAGCCCTGAGCCATGGCCAGCATGGGTTTGGGTTTGGGAGATTCTTTCTGCAGCCTCAGTTAGCAAAACCATTCCAAGTTCTACTCCTATCAGAGCAGGAATCTTTTAATTTATTTTATACACTTGGATTTTTCTCATTACTATTAGAAGCATGGGTCTTATTACTTAATAAAAATTTTAAAGCTATCTTTCAGAATGAGAAAATGTAGTTTCACCCCTGCCACTACTTTCTGAAGGATGGTGTGATGACAAGATCTAACTCTAGGTTTGACTGGAGGTAACCAATATTTGGAGATTAAGAAAGTGTTACTTGTAAAGCAGAAGAAGGCTTTAAATGAACAGATTTAGAAAGGACCTAAATTCTGGAAACACAAATTCACTAACTGTTGTCAAATTTTGTCTTAATGTAATACCAATGAGAAAGGAAAGATGAAAGGATTTGGGGAAAGAACCGTGCTACCAGAGAAGCACAGGAAAAGAACAGCGTACCAGAGGCCTCTTTAAGGAAAATGCAATCCCAAATACAAGGCATTACATATTCAGCTCACAGCATGGGGGTTATGTGAGGGGTAGATAGCGTTTCTGTTTTTTGGGCCGGTATTTGAAGACAAGCACACCCGGAAGACAGCAATCTGTAAGTGACACCCTTGAAGGAGCTCTACGACGGAAAGGAGGGTCAGGGATATCAATAATGAAAATTAAGATAAAATTATTATTTCCAAATAAGAAACATGACTGAGTTGTCACCAACTTCATCTAATTTGCTCCTAAACAACTAGATCTCATTTAGAAACAAAACAAAACAACCCAAAGCCTAACATTACAAAGTGTGCTGGTGGCAAAGACAGGACTCAAGCCCAGGAAGAGGTCTCCTGAGTCTTGTCGTTGTGACCACAGGTGAATGGATGTAAAACTAGACTTACTACGCATTGTTTAGAAGTGCAGGACCAGGCCAAGGCTAGAGAGCGCAGAAAGCCAATGCCAATGATGGCGTAAGAATCTCCTCTTCAGTAGGTGTGTAAAAGAACTGATAGCTCCCGAAAGGAGCCTCCTTTTCCAGAAACTACAGAAGCTGGAGAACCAGCTGTGGAAGAATTCTGGCTCACCCTGAAAGGGAACTAGAGGACTTCTAAGAGATATGTGCACATCCTGGGATTCTGCGCCTCGGTGAAACGGCAGGGGTTCTGAAATCTGGCATGCATTGTCCTAAGGATTAGAGATTTCTTGTCTTCCTGTAATTCTTCTCTACCTACCACTTTATACACATGGATACACACTCTTAGTGGGCAGAGGCTGAGTCAGCACCTAACAGAAGAAAAACATTTGATAAAGGGTCAGGAAACTTACCTTGCTGTGTAACTATGAATGAATCATTAATGTCCCTGTGCTTCGGTTTCCTCAATTATCAAACTAGGGTGATAAGAAGTGGTATGGGGTGTGGTGAATGGCTAAGGGGTCCTGAAGCCTTGACTAGCTGCAAATCACAAAACCATCTCTGGCCTCGATTACCTCAATGTAAAACAGGAGTAATAACAATTCCCACCTCCCAGGGCTGTTGTGCAAACACAAAGAGTTAATAATTCATAAAGTGCTTGCAACAGAACCTGTCATTTAGCAAGCATAAAACAAGTGAGTTAAAGTGAAGACAATTGTAATTATTCTTTTATCTCACCAGGAGCTCGCAAGTGAGAGAAAGCTACCCACAGGACTACTGAGAATTAAGAAGTATGGTAACTGATTTTGCTGGTGGGTATATAAAATGATACAGCTGCTGGGGAAAAACCAGTATGGGGTTCCTCAAAAAAATTAAAAATAGAATTTTAATGTCATGGAATAAATAGAACAAGGAATTAATTTTAATTTCATTTCTGGGCATACGCCACCAAAAATCTGACAGTGAGGTCTCAGAGAGTTACCTATATACCCAGGTTCACAGTAGCACCATTTGCAATAGCTAAAATGTGGAAACAAACCGCACACTCACCCACAGACGAACAGATCAGCAAAAAGTGGTCTATCCCTGAAATATTATTCAGCTTTAAAATGGAAAGAAATTCTGACATCTGTACAACATGGATGTATTATGTTATGGATGGATGTAAAAAATCTGTACAACATGGATGTATTATGTTAAAAAAAAGGAGCCAGTAACACAAAGGAATACTGTACAACATTATTTACATGAGGTATTCAACGCAATCAAACACAGCCACCAACAGGGCAATGGTGACTGTCAGGAGATGGGGTGATGGGTGTATGTGTTGGGGACAGATGGAGAGCTATTGTTTTATAGCTGTAGTTTCAGTTTTACAAGATGAAAAGACCTTTGGAGATGGATGGTGGTGTACAATGTCAGGAATGTATCCATACCAGTGAAATGTTCTCCTGAACATGGCTAAAACGGGAAAGAAGAAAGTCTAACCAGCTCCCCCAGTGCCCTTTGCTGAAAGTCACTGTTTCCTCACTGAGCGCTCTTGCCACTCTGGTAGAAAATCAATGACCATAAACGTAAGAGTTCCTTTTGGACTTTCAACTCTGTTGCACTGACCTATATGTCCAATCTTTATTCCAGTGCCACACTGTTTTGATGACTGTACTTTATAAGCAGGTTTTGAAATCAGGAAGTTTAAGTCCTCCCATTTTGTTCTTAACTTTGGCTATTCTGCGTTCTTTGCATTTCTGTAAAAATTTTAAGATTATCTTGCTAATTTGTGATGAGAAGCCTGCTAGGATTTTGATAAAGATTCTGCTGGACAACACAATCAATTTGGGCATAGTAATTGCCATTTCGATCACACTGAATGTTCTAATCCATAAACATGCACTCTTTCTCCATCTACTTCGGTTTTTAAAATTTTCCTTTGAAATGTTTTGTGCCTTTTCTTTTTTCTGTACTGGGGACTGGACTCACAACCTTGTGCTTGCTAGGTGGCCGCTGTATCACGTTTTGCATATTTTAGTAAGCAAGTCTTCTACTTCTTTTGTTAAATTGGTACCTGAGCATTGAAACATTTTTGATGTCACTGTGAATGCAACTGTTTTCTTAATTTTCACTTCTGGGTTGCTCCCTGCTAATCCATAAATGGAACTGACTTTAAACTATTGATTTTGTGTTCTGTGACCTTGTTTTCCTTATTCATTAGTCTAGTAGATTCTCGTGTATATTCACATTATATTCTACTTTCAACATATGGGATCATGCTGTCTGCATACTCCGCTTTCTGAAAGCGGTTCAAACAGACACACTCAACCAGAGGAAGGAAGAGAACTGTCAGAAAAGTGATCCAACTTTTGATCTCACTTTTCTCCTTCCTTTCCTTGCTTCTCCCTTTATTTCAGTAATGTAGAGATGGGGTGGGGGTGGGGATAAAGAAAACAATGTCTGCAGGTGGAAAGCCCCCAAAGAGGTAGCAAACAGCCCACTAGAAACTGAACCACAGTGGGCCTCCCAAGAGTGCTAGCTCAAGGACATATCTCAGGGTCCCCCAGAAGAGAATGGAGTGACCCTATAATCAGCAGCTGGGGAGAAGCATGGCAAGGACACTGCCTTGTACCTTGGGACCCCATAGCTTCCCTGATACTCAGTTTCCTCATCTGTAATACCAGACTACGGTATCTGCCTTGCCTGCAGCTCTTGGTCTTTATGTGATGGGTCAAAGAAAGAGTGACAGCATGTGGACGGCATAGTGAGGTATAAGGACAGCCCTGGATGCTACCAGCCTAGCAGCCCATCATCCATAGTTACCCCAAGTGTCCCCAGAACCGAGAGAAGGAGATATATCAGGACCCGCCTGTAACCCATTCAGTTGGGAAGGTCAGATCTGAGCATAAAATGACATGATCAAAACGCTGAAAGTATTTTGAGGACTGTAGTCATAAGGAGAATTTGTTACCAGCTTCATTCTTAAGGAACAACTTAGAATCATCTCAATACTTACTAGTGGGCTTGACTCACAAAGCTTAGTGTCTACAGCAAGGGCCAGTGTCCCCAACCTGACATGATGCACAGGTCATCCTGCCCCTTCCTGTGTATCACCCATGGGTCCAGGATGGAAATGAGGGGAGGTGAGCAGGAGGTCACTGAGAAGTAAGCCTTCGTGGGACCCTGCCCCAAGCTGATGGCACAGATACTTCTGCTGCTGTAGGCTATTTGGAAATACCAGGACTAGGTTCCCCACCCCCACTATGAAAGAACAAGGTTTTGACAAAAAGAGAGGAAGCGGGAGATATATCCAAAATGTGTCAGCCAGCTCCTAAGCCACCTCTAGGACATGATTGAAAAAAAAGAAAAAAAAATCAAAGATCTATAAAGATATGTTCTTTCCAGGCCATGGGTAGCAGTGTTCTGAAATTGTCCCTGGTTACCTTTGGAACCACACTATGGAGAACAAGAGGCAAAGGGAAACAACCTTTCCTCCTTTCCAACCCACAGGGTCACACCCAGTATTTTATAATCCACGCAGCTCCCAAGGGAGGGGCAAGGTGAGGGGGATAAGGCTGGCACGAAAGCCAGAAGACTAAAAATGATGTTTCCCCTCCACTGCAACCCACATGGTATAAACCCATTAAACTACAAGGCGATTACAGAAATCAGACACCTTCTACTAAGCGGCACACTGGAGCCAGGGTGTGCCACGGCCCAGGCATGCAGGGACACTGGGCAAATAAACCCTCAGACAGCTTCTCACGACCCAAGGATTAGCACAAGACTGTTTACTTATACTTCATAAACTCTACAGTCACAAAGGGCCCAAGAAATTAACAGTGCTGCAGTCCTGGTAGCAGTGTCTCTGCCAAGCTTTCCTGCCTCAGCCCTTTTCTTGTGAAAAGTAAACATGATTTAAGGGAAATGGTTTCCCAGATTTGGCAAGGTGCACTATAGGCCTGCAGCTCACCCCTGCCACTCCAAGGACAGAAGGCCAACTGGAGGTGATGTCACCAACTCTGCAAAGGCACAAAGTCACCCCTTCTGGAAGGGAGGCCTCTTCACCCTCCAGCCTTTTGTGTTGGCCATGAGGACGATACTTCTGGAATCTCCTGAGGGACCCAGCAGGGCCACTTCTGGATTGGAATCCTAAACAGAAGGACCTATGTGGTCTTTGTCCCTAGGGTATCACAGTCATAATGAAGAAACAATAATATGAAACCAACTGTATAGTTTATAATGCCATCAAGGGCTAAGATGATAGGAGCAGGAGGAGCTGGGCAGCGGACACTCATACCACGAGACCAAGGTAGATGTTCTAGAGCAGGTGGAACTTAGCAAGTTCATAGTAGAGAAGCGGAGTAAAGTCCCCCAACACTGGAGATCCCTCCAGCCACAAGGAAAGCAGAGGTGCCTCCCATAGCAGGTACAGACTTGCAGAGGTGTCCTCCTGACCACAGCACTTCTTAAGAACAATTCAGCACAAACCAGTCAGCTGCCTGAAAGCTGGACTCTGGTCCAGGCTCACAGTGAATTGCAAACTGTGTGTGTAAAGGGCTTTGTACCAATCTGACACATGCAAGTCCATCTCCTGCTGCCTTATCTCAGTCACTGAAGTCAACAGAGGCTTAAAGGACCTGTAGGCCCAAGAGAGACTGAGCTATATGCGTTTTAGGGAGGAGAGCAAACCCAGTGTCCCATTCATCCAGGGAGCCAGGGGCTTCACTGCCCTCCAGGCCTACACTGCAACTAGAGACTTCAGTGCTTTGTGGCTCCTCAGCTGAAACCCTGAGGCCCCAGATTGCCAAATAGGGCAAGTGCTGGGGTACATAGAAGTCCAGGAAGCACAGGCCTGAACAATCTGTTCCAAAGTAAGTCCAGAGGGAAAATAAGGGCCTTGTCTCTTCTTCCTGCCCTTCCAACTCTTAACTCTGAACAGCACAGCTATCCATCAGGGAATCCTAAGAGAGGACCTGACACTCTAGAGTGCAGAAAAGAGTGCAGCTAAACAGATCATACAACTCTTCTGGATTCTTCTTATGTAGGTTGGACCTTAGACATCACTGAGAGTCACTACAACTGAGGCCTGCTCACTACTGCATCCTGAACTGTGAAAGGGCAGAATCTCTTCTCTCTGAGATGGGGAGAAAAAGAGAACAAAGACCACGAGTTGGGTCTTGCAGGATGAGCAGAATCTCCCTAAGGAGAGAAGGTTCTGAGCACACTGATTAGTCCCTTTTTTTATTCATAGCCCAGTGCGTTTCTCACCTGTGAGATCCCAGTTCCACTTGACCAGACCAGTGTGAGAACTGGCCAAAACTCCCAACCAGAGTCATCCAGGCCATCACTTGCCTCTCCTGGAGAAGGGACAAGTGTTAGAACAAGAAATAATCAAGAACAACTGAACAGGTCTCAACCCAGCACATCTATCTCTGTGCTAAGACTGTGCACCTCGCTTTGAAAGCCACTGTTTAGCGGAAGGCACTGGCTGAGTACTGGAGGGCATCAAATCCAGCAAACCCCACACTAGTCCGTGTTGGGAGTGAATCCCCAAAAAAGAGAAATTCATGGGGGTTGCAATACAAAAGAAACACTTTTCCACTCTATCAATACCTTGGGATTTTTCAAAAAGCTGTCATTTAAGCCTCAAAATCGCCCTGCAAATGAAAGCAGTGTCTTAAGCTACTTTTGTTGTTGAGACGAAATACCTGACACCTAAAGTTAAAGGAGGAAAGCATTATTTGGCTCATAGTTTGTAGAGTTTTCAGTCCATCGTTGGCTGACTCCATGGCAGGGTAGAGAGGCATGGTGGAGGAGAAAAACAAACAAACAAACGAAAACAATTCATGACATGGAAGGCAGAAGGCAATAAGCAGCAGAAGCAGCAGCAACAAACAATGATGCGGCCTTCTTTCTGTCCCGTATAGTTTATCAAGGCTACATGCCTTTCAGGTGGGGACCACGTATACCCATGGGCCTGCCCATTATTCACACCCAGAACTATGCCAAACTGATCAGTGGACTAATCTAGAAATCACACACCCTTAATGTGAGCATCACACACTTAATCCCAGTGTCACATTCTGTGGACCCAGCCACCCCTGAAAAACCCCACCTATGACCACATGAGGCTGGAGGGGGGGCATCTAAACACAAGCTCTAACAGGTGAGGAGCACTGTTCCCCACTTCACAAATAGGGAAACTGAGGCATAAACAGATCCTGTAGATGACCTAGTGTCCTATGGCAAGCCTAAGAAAAATCAAGAAAGTAGAATTTAATTCTCTTGTTTCCCCAGGTCCCCTAAAGTGAGTACATCTGTGAGCTCTTCACCACCGGTAGAAGTAGATGAGTGACATTAAAAGACACTGATGTAATGACTAATGATGATAACTAACATATGCTGGTTCTCCAAGTTTCAAAGCACATTTTACATTTAATGAGCCACCCAGCTGGTCCTTGTGAAGCCAAGAGAGAATTACAGTTTAAAAATCAATTTTCTAAGATTTGCTTGGTACTTGACAGAAAACTTCCCTTCCTGTGGGCAGGTCAAAGATTAGTGATCAGAGGAAATACTTTGATGGGATTTATTTCAGGCCAAGACACTCTCTCCTTTGAAAAAAATTTCTCCATGTTTTTCATTTATTTCTCATTCTCACTCAAAAATAAAAATTAAGTAAGTAAGTAAATAAAGCGAGGGAGACAGGGAGCCACTTTGATTTGTAGCTTTGAACAACTGACATTGTCCAGAGTCTGTCTGTCTCGACAAACTCAGAATGTGAAACAGAGAGCTCCTCAGACATTTAGCATCTAGCATGTGACTAACGGGTCTAATCCTCAGAATGGTCTCCCACTCGTCAGTTTGTGCCAACGAAAGCACTCCTCTTTCTGTTACCCACACAGCAGCATGAGCGCAGGGCAGGCAGAGGGCGGGACAATTTCCCAGAACAATGCTTCCACGGCACACGTTCTTCCTTCTTCTTGGGGCAGCCCCACGTGTTCTTGGGTCTATAAGAGCTCCTGGAACTGGCTCGTCAAATGGAGATAAGATTTCTGTACTCCTTTTTTCAACAAGTATTTAGACAACTGTTTAGCAGACAGGTACTGGACAAATAGCTATCACCTCCCTGGTGGCTCTTCATCCTGTGCCTCCAAATCGCTCTAGGGAGGGAGAGATTTGACCAAGAAGCCTGGGTGTCCAAGGGGACAATGCCACAGGCCTCCTCTCGTAAATCCAGCTCCTTCTCTCCTGGTCTAAAAGGAGCTCTCCTGAGGATAGGGGCAGGAAGATGGCTGAGGACAGAGGCGGAAGCTCACTATTTTAGGCACCTGGTAAGATTTTCAGAGCTGCTTGTTGGGTGAGAGATGAAAATGGACACACACTCTTCTCTCCATTTCACACTGTGATGAGACTGAAGATAAAGTATGCATAGTTCTCTTAAGTCCCATCCAAGGAAGCCTGGTTATTAAGGTGCTCAGAGTTCCCTCCTCCTTCCTCCTGAAGGGGTCCTGCCCAGGCTGGAGAGCCACAGGGACGTGCCACTGTTGGAGCTGAATGGTTGGCTGGTCTCTACCATTTTAAAGTTTCAATCAACAGTGTCAATCCTCCCCAAGAAAGACCCAAAATAAAACCATCTTTAAAATTTTATACAGCAAAAAAATCCTTGATTTTTTTCCATTTTTCAAAGAGCCATGTCTATGAAAGAAACCTCAAGGCTGGGATTCTCACACTTGAACATGCAGAAGAATCCTTTGAAAGGGTTATTAAAATCATCTCAGCCTCAGCCCAGAGTTCAGCATCTAGACGTAATTTGAGTGAGAAGTAAAGGTTGTTTTGTTGTTGTTGAGACAGGTCTTACTATGTTGCCCTGGTTGTTTACAAACGTGCGTGCTCAAGAGACTTTCCTGCCTCATCCTCCAAGCAGATGCTGCGTGTGAGCCACCATGAGTGGCTAAGAAGCAAAGGTTCTAAGGCCCGGTCTTTGAGACATTGCGCATTGCAGATGGGTGTTATCACATATTGCTGGGAAAAATGACTTCTAGCCCTAGGGATGAGACACATCCTAGAGCCCATACCTAGCTGCTGCAGAAGCCCCAGCAGCTGGCTTGCCCTTGGGAACTGGGTCTGCCTGTGTTCACAGCAGGAACAAATCCCACTCACGGCCAGTTAGATGAGTGGGACCCTGGCCCTTGGAAGAAGGGAAGGCATCTTCTTTACCATCAGACACCACTTGCCCAAGGCAGTTGAGGCTGTCCACTGAGATTTAGGCCTGTTCCTGGGTATTTCCGTGACTCCCGGGACTGCTAGCTTGTCACACCTGTTGACTGTCTCTCTGCTAGGCCCCCATGCTACAAGACAAGATTTACAGCCTAACACACTCCGTTTTCCATAGCACAGTGCATGTCCCTGATACTCCAGAGGAAGACAGAAGAAACAAAAGAACATGCAGGCCCTGCACACTGAGCCCAGGAAGCCCCTCTCCTATCAGCAACCCAAACATCTCTGCTAGCTGGTGTGCCCCACAATGGCCTCCCTCTGGCAGCAGCTACAGTTATGTCAGCAGGTGGCAAATTCGTATGTCAAAGAACAGTCAAATTGCTTTAAATACCCTTCAACCCTTCTTTCCTCCCTTTCTTCCTTGCTTGTTTGCTTCCTTTTTGGTACTGGGGTTCAAGCCCAGGGGCACGCTACCACTGAACTATATCCTCAGCCCTTTTTATTTTCTGTACTGAGTCAGGGTCTTGCTAAGTTGCTTAGGCTGGCCTTGAACTTGCAACCCTCTTGCTTAGCCTCCTGAGTAGCTTGGATTCGGAGCATGTGGACTCCATTTATTTCCTAACTACAACATGTAGTACTTATGACCTGTAAATGTGTATACACATATGTGGCCAAAATGAGGGTGTGTGTGTGTGTGTGTGTGTGTGTAATATACATGTATACATCCACACACGTGGGTGAAATTCAGTTACTGAATGTGATCCCTACCTTTATCATGTATGTGGTACATTCTCCTATTTTTTATCCTACTCTATTTCATGGAGATGCACTAAGTGAATTTTGTGACTCACTGATAAAACACAACCTAGAATCTGAAAAATGCTGCTTCAATTCCTCTGTAAAGAACCCATGGCTTGTATATACTGCTCTGGAAAATTCAACGTGAGAACAAGCATACAGCCTATCCAGTGAAGGACCACACAGAATTATAAGGTCTAAACACATGAGACCTCGGCATTGGAATCACACTGCACATGGAGTGGGGTCCTCCAGGGAGGAGCTAAGGATCCCCGAGTACCAAGCATGTCCCCTGCTCCACTTGCTCAGTTCCCACCACGGCTGTGCATTTGCCCTCATCTATGTGCTTTTCGAAACAGCAGGAAACAAAGCTTTGTGCGTAGTGACCACAAAGCTTTGTGCGTAGTGACCTCACAGCACACTTACTGTTTTGCAAGTGATATAAACTTCAAATTTAGTAAGATCATGCCAAATTAGCACGTTCTCCACTCAAGAGCAGAGTTTGAAAATTATGAGTTCAGCAAAAAGATGGGGAACTGTGTCATAGCTACACACAGTGGTGTTTATTATAGGAATGTCTTCACTCAAAACTTAAGTGATCACCCTTGAATGAAAGTCCTCAAAGCCCCAGATGAGCTTCACTAAGGCCACTGCTGGTCTTGTCTGAGACCTAAGGAAAGATTCAGAAATCAGTGGCCACTGAGTGGGACAATGAAAAGAGCTCCCTGCCTGCATAATTAATAAGGAAGACATTCGTCCCACTACAGAAGGATGACAAAGCCTGATCAGTGTTGCCATACACTGACCAGAGTACACAGCTGTGGGGCCACTATGCCCTCCAGCTGATGGGTTCACAAGTGTCCCTTCAGTCAGAGGAATCTAGCAGACTCAACACATTTTTGCTTTGCCCCATGTCATCCAGAGTTGGGACAGCTTTTCCTCTCAGGGGGACCTACGGCCTCCTATCACCTGGTCCCAATCTACCTGTGATAATTACCCTGGTCAGGTGGGTGTCCTTACTGCCCTCCTTCACGGTGATGCCACATAGCTCTCCTCTCACGCTCTGCTCATACCTGCCTTCAAGACTTCAGTCTGGCTGACAGCGTTCCTCACTGTTCATCTCTGAGAGTCCAATGCATCATTCTGCCTCCTTCACAAACTCCTTTCATGACTATCCTAGCCTGTGTCCTGGAGATAATGTCTTTCACCAATAAATCGCACTATATTATTCAAACTTCAAGAACCCTTTAGTTACTTCATTTTGTAAAATCTTACTCACTAAATAATAAAGGTCAAATCCAGACTGTCTCATTCATTCATTCATTCATTCACTCACTCAAAAAACACTTACTGAATACCCACTAAGTACCAAACTATTCTAATGTTCTTCTTAGTTCTTGGATCAGGGTTTTGCACAGAATTCTCACCCTCTACCTTATAGTTCAGAATTAAATTTAGTTTGCATAATTGGTGACTAGGATTAAAAAAGCACTTTGGCCTCCAATCCAAGGCAACTGGCATAAAGTCCCGACAAGGACAGAGCCCATGTCACCCACTGCCACTATACTCAGGACACTCCAGCCAGCAAGTCACACACTCATGACCCTTTCTATGTAGAAAGGCCTTCGGCCTTCAGAATTCTGCATCTGCTGTGAGATTGTCACTACAAGAATAAACGGGAGACACTACATGACAACCCATTGTCCAACTGCAAGAATGCCACGTTCTCAGAACAAAGTTATAATAATTTACGGATGCAGGGATATTTCTTTCTGATTCCTTCTATCTGGTATTCCTTACGAGATATCCAGGGGAATGAGCAGAAGCAAAGGACCTCTATCCAATATATCAGCTCAGTGACCTCCGAACCCCACACCATGCCCCACATTCACAGCATCCCCCTGCCCGTACACACAGCCAAGACACTTTGCTGCCACCGATGAGGAGGAAGCTTGAAGGACAGTCCCATTATCTCCACAGTACCTTACAGGCCACAACTGCCTTCTGACCCACTTATCTCTATGAAACTGCCCTTTAAACTAAAAAGTTTAGTGTAATATATTTAAAAGACATCCACAGGGCACTTCTAATGTTACTTTAAAAAACTGGAATAGTTACAGCATGTATGACTCCTAGCCTCCACTGCTGGAGGGGAAGTTGTTTTTCTTGCCATATAAGCAAGTCTATAAGAAGTCCAAACAAGCTGTGAGTTATATAACATTGTTCACATTTTTGGGGGCTAAAATTAGAGCAATAAGATTATGGCAATGATCCTAGAACAGATTAAGGACACAATTCTGATGAAAGAGGGCTTTGGGTCAGTCAAAGTACAGCTCTGAAACTGTTTTATTCAAAATGATTTTGGCACAAGAATCCGTAATAATCTCACAGTTACAGAACACCTTGAAAAACTGCTGTGCGAAGGCCTCACGTAGTTTTCCCACTTCAGATGTTGAATTTGGACAGGAAGTTGCCTTGTGAGTTTAGAATGAAGCTATGGAGCTCTCTCAGGAAACTGTCACAATTCAAAAAGGTCTTGAAGTGATAAGAGCTACCGAGAAGCCAACATGGCGCCTGATACTACTTCTATTAAAAATGCTACCACAGAACAAGAGCATAGGTATGGTGTATCTGCTGACAGGGCAGGCCTGGCAAGAAAGGTGCCTTTAAAGAAGCCCATAGTTGGACTAGTGGCCCCATTCCTGGTCAACCAGGAGCACTAGGAGAAGGGCTCTTTTGCTGGACTTGCCTCGGGGAGGTGGCCTCTCCTGTAGGCTACTTCTCAGGATACTGCTCAGACTGCAGGCCCTTTGCTGAAGTTAAACAGAAGTACCCAGAATGGTATATCCAATGAGCTTGGAGGCTCCCCAGAAGCAAAAGCAAAGAACTGTGCATTGGCATAAGCACTTTTTAGGCCCAGTTGCTCAATCTACCCTGTAGCTAGACTATATTTAAATCTAGAACACAATATTAGACTCTAATCTCTTCAGTTTGCTTTTGTTTTCCTTTAACAAAATTCCTCCTTGAAATCTCCAATTGATCAGGCAGTAAACAAATGGGAAGAACTTTTTCTCTCACCTCAATAAGAACAAGAAATGATGTGTTATTCTTTGGGGAGAGTAAAAAGGAAGAACTCACAGAGATGATCTGGGGTAGTCAAGGAAGCCTGGGAAACCATCAAATCTACACAGTACATAGACCATAGGCACTAGGCCATAATAAACTGCTAGCTTAACAATTTTGACTTTTCCTTTTTGCATTAACTTACTGCTTTCCATAATGTTAACAATAAATTGGTTGGTATTCCCATTAGTCAACATGTGGGGCTTTGCGATAACTCATATATTTTAAAATGCAATTAAAAACTGAAAGGGGATTCCTGGAAATAGGACTGCCATGTCAAATTATAATAGGATATGTGATATAGAAGCCATGTTTTGATACCTAAAAGTTATTAAACCACTGAAAAGCTTGTGCTATGTTTTAAGGATGGGAAATGAGATTATCCACACTGAAACACCAAAACTAGTTTTTTCCAATATCAAATTGTTGACAGTGTGGTACATTTGAGGGCAAATTCCTCTGCTCAAATAGTTTCAAATTTTATGAAACTATATAATGTAAACTGATCCATGTTTTGTCATGATGCATATGGGAAGGTATTCAAAAGGAACTGCTTTAGTTCTACGTTGCTCATTCCAGATTAAGCCAAGAAGCTTTGTAAGTTGGCAGTCTACTTGGTAAGCACATTCAAACTCACTGCCTGCATGGATGTGTGGGCCAATATTTGTGAAGTTTATTTGGGACCATGTGCAGAGATGCCCATGGCTCTGACAAACACTGAAACTTTCTGCATTCTAAACTTTTCTTCTACAAGTCAGCATGGGTTTGACCTGTGTTAGGATAGGGGAAATTCATGTGTGTTTTGTCTCTTTATCCCAAGTGTTTCCAAAAGAATCCATGAAAGCAATGAAACAGCATGAAAGCAATGGGCAATGACTATGGAAAGAAAGATAAATAAACCAACTTCTATCTGAAAATATTTTGCTTTGCTTTAATGCAGCTTTAAAATTTTTACACAGGACGTCAGATACCAAATACTCGATCCAGGGTAACCACTACTAAAATCCTCTGGATTAACAATGGGTACCAATATGGGACTGTTTACACTATGAACTTAAAGACCTGTGGAACAGAAACCTATTTATGAGACTTAATGTCATTTACTTGTGGCCAGAAATAATTTTCAAGAAGTCAGAATATGACAGGGAAATGTAATGATCTCAAATACTGGAAATACAAACAGTACCCTAATTAATTTGCAATCTTCTCACTCATATGGTAGCTTAAGTTGTGACCTGGAGGGTAAAGTCTGAAACATTTAAAATTCAAGACGAGTTCATCTGCAAGCTTCTGGGAAATCAGCAGTGTTCACAGTGCAGACCACACAATTAAGGGAAATGTGGGAGTGGTAGAGCCTTAGTCAGTCTTTAGCATGGCCCAACAGGGTCTTTATTAGTCCTCAGAGTTAATTCTGGGTCAACAGATCTCTTCCCATTATTGGGATCTCTTCCCAGTTCTTTCTAGGTTCATTCTAAAATTCTGACTTTTCACTCGGAAGATGCAGAGGCTGCTGCTGCCACTTCTTCATGAGTGTCATTAGGAAAGAGGTCTCCTGCTGTGGGCTCTCTGTTAAGTGTCCGTGAAGCCTCGGTAGTGGCTCCCCTTTCCTCTAGGAGGTTCCTGAGGCCCAAGCCCTGGGATTCTGTTTCATATGAACTTAGGTGAGGGCAGCTGGGGACACATTTTTAAAGTAACCAAGTGATTTCAATCTGAAGTCAAAGTAGATAATAGCATCCTAAGACATTCCAAGCACTACTCTCTGTCTGTCCTCCATTCACTCCTGCGTGCAACTGCATTGGAGGCTAATTGTTCACCCTGTTCAACTCCTGCTTTTCCCTTTGAGTTCATTCTTTTCCTGGAATACTCCTTGCAGCTAACATCGTACTCATCCTTCAAGCCCAGCTGAGTCTGACTTCTTGAAATTCTCCTGCACACTCACTGTGAGCCATGCATGGGGTGTAGCCTGGGGAGATGCAGAGATGCAGAAGACACTGAACCTGTCTCCTGGGAACTTCCAGCCCGGCAAAGGGACGTGTAGACCAGCTTGAGAAAAAGAAATGTTCCAAGATGTTCAGTCCTATTAAATGTAACTGCAAACCCAGGCTTGGCCTGCAAGCATGAAGCACAAGTACCGTCAATGAGAGTGGAAGAGTGAGCTGAGACACAGAGGGGACCCACAGAGAAGCCAGCAGAGCAGCGTGGCACAGGAGCTGGCTGGTTTCCTCCTGGGTCTATAGAGAGGCTGCGCCTTGTGCACAATGAGGGGCCCACATGTGCACCTCAGCCCAGATGTCAGTACTGTCATTCTTAACTATTTCTGGAATGAATAGCAGGAAAACAAAGGGGAAAATGCTTGAAAGGATATTACGGAGCATAAGCTCTGGAAAGGAGGCTGGGCCAATCCAGAGCTCTAACTTAGACCCTGGGAACAAAAAGGAAGTTTTTTAAAGTAACATGAATAAAAAATGTACCCAGAAAACCATGATCAGTAGAGCTGGAAGGAGAGGTCCAGGTCAAGATTTATTTATCAACAGAGCTCTGGGACATCTGTGAGGCATGGGGATCTGAAGCTCCGATGGGTCAAGTGCAATTGTGCAAGGAAAATGGCAGCAGACGAGCATCGGGTTCCCAGGCTCCCTGAGCAGGACATGAGACTCGAAGGAACTGGGTAGGAAACGGGGCAAGAGATGCAAACTAGAAGGCAATGATATTAAAAACACAGCAAGCTATGAACAATCTGTACTTTTCCAAAGTTTTTATGCTGTGCTCACTCATTTAATCCTCAAAATTAGCCACCTTAAACCACTTTTATTTTGATTTCACAGATAAAGAACTGAAGCAGAGACACAGCTCGACCAAAACTGCACAGCTCCTTAGAGCAGGGGTGGGATTTAAACCACGTTGACACAGTTTAAAGCTACACTGCTACCCACATCAAGCTCCCTTTCTGGAATGAATAGCAGTGTTTCAGATGCCAAGCAAACTAGATAAACTCTACTCGGGAAACATTTTCTGAATATATACAAAAAACCAGGAACTATGTTTGGCACTTCAAATGTTGATTAGTAAGATCTGATTCCCAAATTGAAGATGTTCCTAGTTACTACAGCAACAAGTAGGAACATACAAAGTAAAGCAGAATTCCTTTTAAAAGTCCTAATGAATCACCTATTTCTAGCATTTCCCTAGTTGGAGCTGATAGTGAAGCTCTGTTTTATCACTGTAAGGATGGATACACTTACAAGCGTGGTGCAGTGGAACAAGACCGTCAGAGGAAAGTGCCGGACAGAGCCTGTCTGTGCGAGTGTGTCACATACTGGGAAGGGGCCGCTCTTGCTACTCGTCCACTTCATCTTTCCAGATATTCGCCACCACCTCACCAAGGACGATGAAGTACTGGAGGACATTTAAGAGGCAGGAGCTGGATGGATCAACTCTGCTTTGGAGCCTCTTTTGAAACCGGTTCATTTTAAGTTCACACATCGCTCGGAAGCGAACATTAGTTTGAACTTTTGGCCCGCGAGATATCCTGCCCATCTGCAAGTAAACATGTAGTAGGGACAAACAGTTTTTATTCAACTCTTCATTGTACAGTGATAAGATCTGGGGAAACTTTTTTTTTCCTAGTTGAGATTTCTTTATTCAAATATCACACTCAGAAAATTCCCCATCCCACTTTGCCAAGACCTGACATTTGCTCTCTTGTCTGGGAATGTCAATAATTTGGCATTTGCCTCCAGTATATCTTAAAAAAGAATTTTAAATGCTATGCAGCCATTTCTCCAGATTATACCACATGTATAAATGACTTGGAGAGCAGAGAAAGAATGAGGAAGGAGCCCCAGCCCGCCAATACCACATTCCCCTCCTTTCCTTCTTCTCTCCCAAGCTAATGCTAGGCACGAGCTGGCAGACATCGCCATGAAGCAACCCTAAGAAATGATCATTATCACCCACCCTGCCACTCATTTTTTAAATATGAGGAAACTAAGGTTTAAGGAGTAGCAGCAATTTTCCAAAGTCAACCAGCTCCCAAAATAGTGGTCCCACATGCATCCGGCTTTGTAGCCAGCAGCCTCTCCCTCTTCACTGAACTAGGCTACCATTTTGAAGACCTTCTCTTGGACTCCCAAAGACCTCCCAAGCACTCCTAAAATCTGTCACAGACACCTGTTTTTGTAGGTTGAAGGGTATCTTTGTAGAACAATAGCTCTACGAAGTCCTGCCCTCTGAAGAAAGGTTTGGGAGTTGTGGCTGATTCTTTCAAAAGTTTGATTACCAGGCTGAATAATGACCTGGGTATTTTTCTCCCTCTTTTGAGAAATGGCAAGTAAAACAACACGCAGCTATAGTGTTACCAATCTGGGGATGTGAGCATTAGCCCAGGGGATATTTGACTCTTCCAGAGTATTTTATGTAACCGTGCATCACCAAATCAAATGGCATTAGCGGGTAATCCCTTTTTGCCATGGCATGGAACAACAAAGCCTTCTGCTTTTCTCACACATAGGTAATGAGTGATGGAAAGAGGTGGTGAGCAAACCACAGGCTTGGCATGCACGTGAGCCTGACCTGGAGTTTAGGACCCTGATCTTCAGCCCTCACTGCCTCCACCAGTCCAGAACCCACCAATACTTCTCATAAGAAAAGCTGTCCACCTCCTGCCTGTGGGATTCCAGAAAGGTGGAGAGAGGACTCCTGCAGATCTCAGAGATTTGTGCCTGGAAGTGTATCTGTGGCTGTAAGGGCACCTGGTCTGTGCCCCTGGCAGAGACAGTCACCCCAGGGAAGGGAAAGTCTGAGCCAGCACACAGAGGGGCTAAGCCCAGTCACCATGGGCAGCAGGTGCAGGGGTGCAGGGGTGCAGGGATGTGCTGGATCTCAGCAGCATCTGGGAAGATTTGGAGAACTGGCTTCTGGACTGGTGTGAGCCATACTGCCTACCTGGTGGGGCAGAGTGTAGAACAGCTGGGCTTTCATTGGTTTTATACAACTCTCTCTGTCACTCACCTGAGTCCTTCAAAACAACCCTCACCTCCATCTTCCGCTTCACCTTCCTTGTCCAGTGCAGCCCACAGAGGACACACTCCAAGTGATGCCCATGCCCCTTCACAAGTGCTTACTGCATCTGGCCTGGGCAGTTTACCTGGGTTTTTACTCAACTGCACCCTTTCCTTTCTAGGTGGCCAGATGAGTCCTCTTCTCCCTCTGACCCATCTGCTCCCCTACCCTCTCCTTAGCTCATGCTGCCTCCAACCATGCTGGTCTCCTCGCTGCTCTGGAGAAACGCCAGGCCCTTCTGCCACAGGGCCTTTTCACTGGCTGTCTCCTCTGCCTGGAACACTCCTCCCTCAGATGTCTGAATGACTCAGTACACTTCCCTAATGGCACTTCTTGCTCTAAGGTCCCTGTCAATGATCATAGAGGCTTCTGTGACCCCACCAGACTACAACAAACACACACCCTTTCCTGGCATTTTCATTTGCTTCTTTGGTCTCATTTTTATTATCACCTGAAATCATAGATTTTCAAAAAGTTATGTATTGCCTTTCTGCCCCTACATGAATGTATACTCTATGAGGGTGTAATTTCTAGCTGTTCTACTCACTGCTAGGTCTCTAAGACATGGGACAGTGTCTTGCATGGAGTGGACACATGATAAATAGATGTCAAATAACTATCCGTCATTATAGCTCCTTTGCCTCCATAGAGTGAAGCTATATAAACACATGTATATTTGTGTCTCAATATATATCATGTATCTATACAAATGAATTTACCATGTATATCATAGAGCACATATACCCTGTGCCTATATATATAGGGTATAATGCACACACACTGTAACACACATATAACTGCTCAACGCATAATTTGCTGCAGATGACGATAAAATTCTCTCCTTCAGCTCAAAGAGTTGATGGTTTTCACTTTACACCCTCCTTCTCCAAGGCTGGAAAGCACCTCCTGACCTTAAGAGAGCAGATTTGGGGTGGGGCTGAACAAACAGGGACCAGGAAGGACAAAGTTCCTGTTGTCACACTGTCTCCACCATTACAACCTCTAGCATAGCCAGGCTAGGCCTGGGTTCACAAGAGACCTACAGAGCCACCCACTTGATGCCTGGCTCAAGGCTGATTTGTGACTGGCAGCTCTGTGAAGTCAAGGGAGGAAATTCCCAAGTTAGCATCTGCCCAAAGGAAAGCTCGCCATGCAAAGCCCGGCTCTCTCTACTCCCTGCTCATCCAGGAGGTCCAGGCCTTGTGCCTTCTGTGAGATGGAACTTTAGTGGTTCAGGGTCACAGGGAAGTTTCTACCTTGAGCTCCCATTCTGATGTTTCTGTAGAAGCATGGACCAACCTGAGGAGTGAGCTCATGAGCCACTGTGATATGGGAAGCCAGCTGGTAACCAGAGACCTGAGATGGCTGGTGGGTGGAGGCGGCCCCCATCCTCAACCCACAAGCCGAGATGAAGGGCATTCCTGATCTTGCTGTGAAGGAGACTCTGTTTCGAGGGAAGGGTGACTGCCAGAAGCGCGACCCATGAGGCCCCATGGCTGCTTCTGAGAATGGGCTCCCTGTATCAAGTCTAGGTTTGTGGCCCTTTCCCAGAACTGATATCTGCAGACATCATGTACAGTGAGGCTGCCACACGGTCTAACTTGAGGGGAAGGCACTACTAAGCAAGCAGCCCAAGTCTCAGACCTGCCATTACTAAGCAGTCGGGATGCTGTTTGTTTGTCTTAAACACCTGCGTGACACCATGCTAGAAATAACAGCTCAGATCTTCCCATGGCCCTATAAGTTGGATCAGGGCAGTCGATTTGCTAAAGGATTGTGGTTAAGCAGAAGAGTCTAGACTGGAATTCTGGTTTGGGTTTGGTCTAGACGCCAGGCTGCTCACATGAATGAGCCCATGGCCTCTGACTACTTCCACAGTCATGGGAGGTGAAAGCTGCAGAGTCCAGATGGGCAAGGGTGGCCTGGAGGAAGAAATCAGCAGTTGGTACTCTTGAGATTTGATAGATTGTGGGATAGAAATCTATAATGTCTTCAAAATTGAGAGTTAAAAGGAAGCCAGCCTGACCAAGGAGGAACATGACACCAGATACACAGGTAAATACAAGCACACAGCAACCTCTGTGAGACAGCAGGGGGAAGATCCTGGTAACTGTCCTCATTTATTGACTGTTCACTCTGGACCTGCCTCATTAGACTCTGTGGGGTAGGTGACAGTGCCCATCTAAGGATCACGCTGAAGCAAAACAATTTGTATAGACTTACAAGCACCACTGAAGTATCAGCACTGAGGTTGTAACTGTGCAGACCACAACTGACAGCAACACTTCTAGAAGTCCAATGTTATTTGCCATCTCCAGCTTGGCTTGGGCCAAGTCCTCATGGTAGACATGGTAGATGTGGTGTCACTGTATAGGACACCACAATCTAGTGCTAGATTTTATGGTGTTCTGAGCCTGAATATATCCTTCAGGCTGGAGAGACACCAAGCTCAAGGTTACCCTCAAGGCAGTGTCCCCTTAATGTTCTGCATATCAGAACATCTTCTTTCCCCTACATCAACTATGGGAATAAATACTCCAGCTATCCAGGCTCAGCTGAAATGCCACTGCCCACACCCATGCTTAGTTGGCCCTGACTTTCCAGCCTAGATTCTGTCAAATATTTACTGCTTATTCCATTTCATACTCACCTTCCTGAAGGTAAGACTCACATCATTCAGATCTTTTCCAAATCTTTTTGGGCCTAGGATAGTACCTGGGGCTGCACTTGCTGACTGACTCAAAATCCACTCTCTTCAGTAGCAGAGAAAGATGCCAATGTTAAGCAGTGTCTCTTAAAGTGTGGTCAACAACCACCTAGGGTTGAATCCTGAAGTTCCTGAAGCCTGCTGAATTAGTATCTTCAGCAGTGGGACCAGCTCCCTGGGAGAACCTCTCCACACTACTGTTTGTGAACCCCGTCATAAGGATCAATGAAATAGCCAGCTTAGCAAGAGCCATATGCAAGGGCCAGTTGAAAGCGGTACCAATTGTGAAGCCCAAGAAAACCTTTCATTCTGGTGGGACTTCTCACAATCATGCCTAGGGGGCCAGATAAAGAGCAGTAGCTACTTGACTGTCTTTTGCCCTCCTAAATGATGTAAATAGTAACGTTGCATGTGTTATCATTGCTGTTGATTAAAACAATACACCTAAATCTACTCTAAGTCCTTTTCTTTTTTCTTTCTCTCTTTGTGGAGACTCCATTTTGTCCACTTGTCACTGCATCATGAGTACAGGGACCTAGATTCTTACTTCTACACTTTCCACACAGGTTACAGAGGAGAAGAGGGTCTCTCTCTTCCAAATGGATGGCTCCAGGCCTAGACATGAAACCTGGACCTTGACAAGTAGCACTCACGATAGCTACTTCAATCCATACTTTTCTGTTTCCAGTATACAATGACTTCTTTGACAAAGAACTCTTCTCACAGCCCAAAACACTGTCGATGTGGGAGTCTCAGCTGAGAAATAGGAAGTTTTGTGATTTCAAAACACACCTTAACAGAGCAGAGCACATACCTTACCAGAGAAACTTTACCCCTGACTAATTAAGAGTCACTCTTAATGAGGAAATTATAGAGAAGATTAAAATGTTTTGTCCCTTTCTTTCAGTGTCTCAATTAGGCCCTTCTAGAGTTACAGGGCTTTTGATAAATCACTTCTTGCTCTTGCCAATCTGTCTCCAAGCACCACCACATCATCACTGACTGGGTATTTTTCAGTCTTGCCAATAAAAACTCCTAAGTCATCCTAGAACTCTCTGAGATGATACACGGTACTCTTTAATAGATCACACAACTGGAGGCCAGCTGGGGAAGGCTCTGGAAGGCTGGATGTGAAGAGATGGCCTGGTCACAATTAAGAGCAAGTCCTGCCAGCAAATGTGTGTCCATTTTATGAGGGATGGTGGCTTTCTCAGGCAGGAGTTGGGGCTCATTTCAGAAGTGAAGGCTGCTCCTTTCTCCCATCCCCAAAATGAACATCCAAGCATGCCTGAAAAAGATCTTTATGATCTTTATGTCCCAGCTCTTAATGAATTATGGGCTCTTGGAGAAAACCCCCTTACCTGTGCCTGTCTCCTCACATATTAAAGATAACTCTACCAGCACCTGACTCCCTCACAAGTACAACAAAAGTAAAGTGACAAGATGTTACACAAATGACTCTGGATAGCAGTTTAAAAAGTTGCATGCATGCTAGATGCCAGTGCTGTACTGAAGGGTGCAAATGTTGCCCACATTTCTCATGCCAGTCTTTTGAGGGGAAGATTTATTTCTACTTTGTAGAGAAGGAAACCAAAGTTGATTAATATCCTAAATATTTTCTGGAAGTTAGACATAATAATAGGTTCCCTGAAATTAAAATTAAATGCCTGTTCAAAGTGAGACACTCAATTGCTATGGAGCTGTGAGGGCAGCTGCTCTAAAATGAAGGGCTATTAAAAAAGCAAATGTGAATTCTCCTTCATGATAACTGCTAACCATTAGTAGGGGCTGTGCGACGTAAATGACATATTCAGGATCCGGTAGCCACATGCTGCTAAGAGAATCAGGATGATGGGTGAGTAGCAAGACTGGAGCTGCTAAATCAGCTAACCGTAATTCTAAAAATTCTTCTTAGTGGGCACAGTCACATCAGCTATATCACTGCCGTAGGATGCACTTACTGAGCACTTCTGTGGAGAAGCGGGTTCTGCCTGTGTCCTTAGGCAAATGTGCACATGGGGGCACACAGCCAGTGTAAATGGAACAGTAAAGTTTTATCTGCTTTTGAATGCTTGTAACTGGCTTGGGCAGATAAGACATTTGTGCATACAATCTAAACAGTGAGGCATGCTCTATGTGCCGGGTGCCAAGTGGGAAGAGGAATTAATAGATGGTAGACAGGCTGGGATGAAGGGAAGGGTCCATGAGAGAGGCAGGATACGAGATGAGTGGTGGCAGGTCAGCATAACTGGAGTTGCAGGCTGGACCATCCTAGGTGAAGGAAGCAAGCAGCATTTCACGTGCCAGAGTTTCCAGAAGGCAGGCAGTGAGACTAAAGAGAGCAGGCTAAGATCCAACGAAAGAGAAAGAAGAAGAGACTGACATTTTATTTTGCAGACCCTGGGCGGTACCCAAGTCTCAGAATAGTGTGGCAAAAGCAGGCAGGACATTATGGTCTATTTGTAAAACTCCTTCTGTGAGTGATTCATTTCAAATAAAAATCTAAATGGCTGTCCCACTATAACATGTTGTTGCTGTTACAATCCAATGCAGTGCTTAAGGGAAATCCATTCAAGTATGCTTCCTTACTCATACAGAGCTGGCTACTTCATTCACAAGGAAGTTGTTCAAAAACAGGAAGTCTGATAGGTAATGAATGCTATATACAGGGCTATGCAAGACACATACAGAGAAGTTCCCACCCATCATCACACACAAAACGAAAACCACTTTCAGACAGAAGAAATATGCTTGTTCTGCGGATAACATAGATGGCAAGGATCCTAGACACTGGTATAGGAAGACAAGAACTATCCCTTGTCATGCAGGACAAGAAGAAACCAAAGGTGAACTAGGAATGGGAAAAGGCAAAGTCATTTAGGTGGAGAATTCCTTCTTATTGGGGCATAACTATAATTTGCTAGAGACTATGTTAGCAAAGCAACAACCCTATGAGCTACTCATTTCAGAGATTTTTAGAGGTGGCAGCTTCACTCCACTTGCACCACTCCTGAGGATTCGATGGCTTTTCAGAAGTAACAGTGACTGGAGAGAAGGGACAGCACTCCCCAAACCTCACAGTGCGTGCTGGGTTGGGACAGTCATGTGATTTTGGTACTTTTGTCTTCTGCCCTTCCCTCTGCCAAAGGCCATTGCCTTGAGGTATTCTGGGATGACAGGAAATGCCTAAGTCCAGCAACAGAGCCAGAAAAGCCCCCCAGAGACTCTCCCTGTGGGTTTTGAGGACATGGGCATTAACCAAGGCAAACTATCTCTCGGGGAGAAAATGAGCCTGTTTTGAGGCAAGTCTGCCGTCAGCCTGAGTGCATCTGTATCCAGAGGCTTCCCCATGCTGTCTTCTCCATGTGATGGGGAGGTCTGTCCATGTTTTCAGATGAAGAAGTAGAGAGAGCTGCACCTCCAGGACCAGGGCACGGGGTGGGGCGTGAGACAAGGTCACTCCGAAGTTTTAGAAGCCAGAGATTTTCACCATTTCCCAAGGAAAAAGTAACTTAAGTTCCTAACAGGTTTACAGAATCCTCTGGCCACATGTTTTCTTGATGCATTTCCTTCCTTAGGTTACAAAGAGAGCATAAGTAAAGTGTACAATATGGGCAACATTTACCCAGATACCCACCGTGGGAAGGGAGACATTATTCGCAGAGCCTTCAATTACAAGGACCCCGGGAAATCCCCCTAAACACCATTTTCTCCACTTACATTAAGGAAAAGGGAAAGCAAGCAAGTGGCAAGGGTTTAGTATTTTCTTGCAGTTTCCTTTTCCTGGCCCTTTATAGAATGATATAGCTGTTTATTTTAAGGCTCAGGAGTCAGTCAGCATTGTATGAAAAGCTTTCCCACAAAAAATCCAGAATCAGGCAAACTCCTTTCTGTGATGCTTCAGTAATGGGCTCTATGTACTCAGTCCTGCTCCCGCCACCTGAAGCAGAAGCTGCTTACTGGGGCACTGGGTATACAAGGAGACCACAGTGTGTCTGGCGGCAGGGTGCGGGGTGTCAAAGACAACGAACACATGGGATCTTCACTATTCCAGACTCCAAGCCACTTTCAGGGCTCCCATTAATCCCCACCTTGTGTGCAGTGGAGATTCCCAAGCTCAGCATGATTATGCATGAAATGGAGGAGCAATAAAACTTCAAGCCAAGCAGAAGGGACTAAATCTCACCTGTGCTGATGTAGCACTTTCATCAGAGCACAATGCCAGAAAAATGGAAATGAGAGAGCTTTGGTTCAAATCACAGTTCTGCTACTTCTTTGCTGAGTGACACTGGAGAAGTCATTCTACCTCCTGGTGTCTTAGGGTATCTACCCACTAGGGCCAAGGCAAGGATTAGTTAACATACGTAAAAGAGTTTTAGAAAACGACAGGCACATAGAAAGTGCTATAAAACTGTCCACTCCTCATTCTGACTAATAAAAAATATTCTATAAATACTAGTTGATGTGACGGCAGAAAGAAAAGCAGTTATTTTCAACAGGTGGCAGGAGTAGAGGACGAGTTACAAGGAGGAGATGTCCCCCACAGAGAACAGGCCAGAATATTCTGGAAAGAACATATATATCCACAGCTGAAAGGCTGATTTAATTTACCATTTTGTAGATGAACAATGGAAACCTACCTTATTGTTTTCATACTACAAATTCCAGGTAAAATCACTGACTTCATCTTCTTACATGTAAGACATGGCTTTAAAAAAAATCAAGAAATACCAAAATTGTGGCAACTAGGGAAGATTCTTCCCTGGTCAGAGCCATGTGCTGTGTGAGGCTAGACAGAGTTGCTCCTTAAGAGTCCTCAGTTGTCTAGAGACAGGCCCCATGACAGGCTAAAGGCGAAGCCCTAGTCTGCAGCTCCATCTTGGTCTGGTCTTGGGAGAGATGAAGAGCCTGTATTGGGTCCTTCCAGCTACACAGGCCATGTGACCAGCCACCGCATGCCTGTCCTTGAGACAGCCCTCCCTGCTAAAGATAACAGCAAATCTAACCCTCAACAGCAACAGAAGGGCATGGAGACATGGTCCTTCAGCTCAGGCTTACTAAACTTAGAATCTCTTTTTGTTGCAGCATGTTATTGATTAAAATTTTAGTGCCTGATAATTTGGAGACCTTTATGTACTTGTTTTCTTCTTCCCTTTATTGTAAAATACATGTAACAGAAGAACATGCAAACCGTGTGTGTGTGTGTGTGTGTGTGTGTACTTGAATTCAACAAAATCCCTTGTAGTTATGACCCACTTTGACAAACAAGACAGGCTGCTGGCCCTTCGAAGTTCCTTCAAACCTCTTTTAGTGCACTCCTCCTTATATTCCACCAGCGGTAATCAGCACTTGAAATTTCCTCTTCATTACTCCACATTTGTCTGTATAGTTTCCCCACTTACATGTTTATCTCTAAACAAGATGCTTAGTTTTGACTGTTTAAGGACTTCTTCTTCATGGAATCATACTGTGCATGTCTTTCTTGCTTCCTTCACTCTATCGTTGGTCTCGATATCTTTCTTTTAATCACTAGCTCTTATGGCTTAAGGTATGGTTTGGATTTGTTTTGTTTTGTTTTGTGGTGCTAGAGATAGAGCCCAGGGCTTTGTGCATGCTAGGCACGCACTCCACAACAGAGTTATATCCCAGACCAGGGCTCTGTTCTGAAAGGGTCTCTCTTTCTCTTTTAATTAAGACTCTTAAAACACATTTCCCAAACCTTTTCCTTAAAATACGACACAAGCAAACAAGTAATGCATTCTGTTCTCTTAGATGAAAACTGCCACATACAGGAAAGCTGTGGTCAGTTCCTCACCTTTGCACTCCAAACATTATTTCTGTAAGGACAGTTTCAGTAGACACAATGATAGAAGAAATGCAGTAAAAGCTTCCAAACAGTGCCATCTTCAAGAAAGGACCTTCTCCCTCAACCACCATTTTTCTTTAGTTTTGTAGTCTTTCTTACTTCTAAAGTCTAAATATGTCCCTTTTTATAGAATTAAGAATTCAAGTTTCATATTAACCTTTGAATAATTTGCATAGTTTTCCCCATAGCTCTTTAACTTTACATCTTCCCTTCATATATGCCCATCTGCTCAGATCTAATGGGATTCTAACTCCCAAACCGTTAGTGCTCCAGAGGAGGATGGGCTATCCAAACATTTGCATTTTATGCTAAATTTAGTGTCTGAAAAGTTCAGGAACAAACATCTCAGACAGCTACACAGAATCCATCTTTCCCAGGACACAGATGCACAAGAATCAGTTTTAGAGCTGGAAGATTCTACCTATTATTTTAAGTGTTTGGAAGATTCCAGTTTGTTCTGGTCTATGGTGTCAAGGTACTAACTTTCTTTCAATCCTTAGCCAGTGCCTAAAAACACCAGCACTCTCTGGTTCCTATGGTGATAGAATAATTTACAAAACCCTCATTGATACAGTTTTTCAGCAGCACAATCAACACTGGACCAGGCAGCTAGATAGGAGCATATGAGCTACATAAACATCTGTCTCCAAACTACAGTCTGAGCTACTCTTGCAAAATTATAAAACTGAGTAAATTAGACTGTGAAAGTATTTCAACCTGCATAATGTGGTTCATTCAGTTATATTTTTACCACTGGTTGTGTTTTTAGTTTTACCACTGGTAGTTTTAGAAAGTCTTCATGAATCAAAGTTTAAGAAAGGAGATTAGATTTAAACTATTACTTGAAAGAGAAGAAAAAACGACGACAACAAAAAAAAGCAATAAACAGGTCTGGGTTGGATAAATGGGGGCAGAAACACAGAACCAAGATTGTTTTCCTCACCCACTCTGACTCCCAGGCTCCCAGGACAGGAGAGTACTCCTGTTCCTTGCACGCCCCTCCTGGGGGACCAGGGGAGACTGCAAACCTGCGGCCTGGATCCAGCCTCCCAGCAGCAGCTCAGCTAGAGCCAGAGGCAGCTAATGAGCTCAGTTCCCTAGCAACATGTGCACAACGCTCCTAATAAAAGGGATTAAGCACTGCTGATGAATCCCAAGCACACACCGGATTGACCCAACAAAGGAGCTCATTTGTACCTCTTTAGTGTGCTATGGGGGCTGACTGAGAAAACTCTTTCTGCCTGTGATCTAGCCTAGCATTCTCCCTGGAACATCGTGGTAAAAAGCAAATGCTCACACAGGTCAAAAGTGAGCACTTCAACTTCCTATTGTCTTTGCAAAACACATTTTCACAACAGGAGGCACAGGGTCTGCTTTTCCTTCCCTTGCTATCCCTGTACAATTCAGGTTTGCCTAAAATACCAGCCCTAAAGAGGTACAGTATTCCAGCATGCCCTGTGCAACACATACCAGTGTGTGGTCCCCTCATTATAAATCAACGAAATGCCATTCTATGTGCACCTTGGTACTTGGGATTTTGGCTTATATCCATCAGTCTCAGGATTCTACTCTCCACTGGGCAATAAGAAGTTTCCGGAAGGTAGATAACTGCTATTTCTGGATATGTGACCTCTCTTTTGGAGGATGCTCCCACCCCATAGAGTTGGTGTGAGATTAAAATGAGTAACTACCTGTAAAATGTTTGAAACTGAATCTGGCATATAAAAAGTACTATACATGTTTCTGCAATTTTTTTTTTAAATTTTTGAGCCAAAGATGACCCTGAAATAGAAGACAACGATTAGTCCACTTAAATGTCCCCTCTCTTTTCTCCTTTTAGACTATACCAACAACCTCTAATCACAAGCCACTGGAGGGCAGTTTGCTCTTAACTGCAAGAGGACAGTCTGTTTTAACTACCCTGATGCTCTTAACTGCAACCAATAACCATCTCTTCCCACATTGAGAAGCCAGGTCTACTAAAAAAAAGGAGACAGAATCTGGGTGAAATTCACCAGAATCTCATAGATGAGCAAAAGCCTCCAGAGGACCCAGGAGAAGCCACTGTTTTGGTGACTCATTTATGCTATCTCCAGTTCAAGCCACGAGCTGAACAGTCAAAAGAATGAGCTACCTAACTATCCTAGAGAAAAGCCTGGTTTTCACAGTAACCAGTGACAGATCTCAGTTTGTAAGCAGATTTTTTAATTAACAAAACTAATGCACCAAAGCACCTACCTTCTAGGTGAAAATAACTTCTGGGAAGGAGACAGCACTCATTCATTTCTTGCTTGACATCCTCCTTACCAAGTGTGAGATAACCAGGTTGGCAATGTCCATTTATTTTCTTGTTACGAATCTAGCATGCCCAGGGGTCAAGTCTACCCACAGTGGTTCCTCAGTTCTGATGAACAGCTGGTTGACTAGTTAGAACAGGTCAACATTATAGGCCAAGAGAAACAGGACAAAGCTCTTAGTCTAGCTCAGGGTCAATCTACATAAAGCATGCTGAAACTGCTAACTGAGCAAGGCAGAAGCTGAAAGTTTTTTACCTTCTGTGGGCTAGAAACAGTGCTGTGTTTTAAGGAGATGCCTGAATGACTTCTGGTAAATCTTTAAGGACAACTAGGCATTGAAAGGATGTTTGAGTTTGCAACCCTGGCATGCACTGATGGCCTTGGAGAACAAAGGCTTTGATCCAGACAGGAACATGTACTCGACTGAGCTTTGAATGAGGACCCAAAGGGCAAGCACTGATCACTGACTTCCTCACCATCTTCATCTTATTCCTGCGCTAGCAGTGGATAAACCTGCAGTGGTCTCATGTCAGGTTCCCAGTGAGCAGCATGTTCATAGATACTCACAGTCAGATTCTGGGACATTTTACTCTTCTACCTGCTCCATCTTCAATTATGAATGAGGAAAGCAATATCCAGAGAAACGTCTCAGTCAGACTTTCAGCAGCAGAAGCAGAGTTAGAAAGGAGATTCTAGACTCCATGTGTGCTCTCCTTGTCTCTTTCTCTGTTTACTTTCATGGTGCCAAGGATTGAACCAGGGCCTTCACATTGATCTATTTCCTCAGTCTTTTTTTTTTTTTTTTTAATAAATTAGGGTCTTGCACTAAGTTTTTAAGTTGCACAGGCTGGTCTCAAACTTAAAGGTCTTCCTGCCTCAGCCTCCCAGAGTACTGGGATTACAGACATAAACCATCATGCCCAGTTTCATGTGCCCTTTTTAGTGTATCTCATGTTCCCTACAAATCCAAATCAACATCGACTCATGGACTCAAGTGGCCAAATGGGCTGTACCCACTACCTGGCAAAATCTTCACAGTCAGAGCAAGAAAGGCCAGCAGGTTATCTGAAGTATCAGAGACCACTGGAACAAAACGTTTAGATTATATGAGGAAAATCTGCCTCCACTGAGTAATTTTCATAGACCATAGAAGTTTCTCTACAAAAAGCCTCATGTGACTCGCCCTGTGGGAAACATCAGACCACTATCAAAATTCAAGTGACTCTAAAAATAGACTTACTTAAAAAAAAGTAAATCCTGAAATCCAATAGATGGGGGAAACTGGGAGGCTTGACGTCAACCACAAGGAAACTGGCTTTGTTTGGTGAATGAGTTAGAAACTTGGACCTCTGGTTTTAGATTTCATGATTGGATCACTGTGAACTCATTGAACTGGGGGGAAATGACACCTTAGAAGTCTGCAGATTGCTTACAGTAAGTGACGGCAATCAAAGTTTTCATTTCTAATCAGCCCAGCGTTCACCCAGTATTTCCAGCGCATCCCTCACGGCATGATGCTCTATTGCCCGGCAGGCCGGGCCTTGCCAAAAGCAGAAGGTAAACAGAACAGCCTCTGCCGGTCCTCCCATCAGTCCTTTCACACTGCTCTGGACCCTGGGTTACCAGAGCAGCCTTCTTACCAGGGCCCCTGATTTACCTTCTTTCTTTTTCTTGGAGCAGGGTAGGGATGGGGGGGCTGGAGATTGAAACCAGGGCCTCTGCACGCGGCTATGTCCCCAGCCCTAACCTGAGATCCTCCTCCTGCCTTGGTATCCTGGAGTGCCGGGCTTGTAGGCATGCACCACCACACCTGGCTTCCCTTTCATCCATGCTACACTGAGCTTCGAGGTGGTGATTTCCACATCATCTTTTCCTAGCTCATCTTTTAGGAGTCTTCTTCCAGACTAAGTCCAGACTCTCCACCTAGCATTGTAAGAACTTCACAACTCAGCCAAAATCTCCTCACAACTTTGTCTTTCTCACAGCTTCCCAGCCTGTGCCTGATGTTCTAGGACATTCTGCCCCTGGGAGTCCATTCCTGCAAATTTCCTCCCGCCCTGCCCTGAAACTTGCTGCATCTTTCTTTTCCCCTTGCCTCGGCATCAACCCAGAAGAGCACATCTCTCACCCCCCTCCCAGCCCATGGTGGTCATTCTCTGCCACAGGAGGCAAGGGTGAGGATTGTTGCTCCAGATTCCAGTTGAATCACTTGTCCCTGTGTCAACCTGACCAAGTAGCTGAGTCTCTGAGTCTCAGTTTTCTTGTCTGCCTGAAGAACTGGTGACAATACCTATGCCACATGGGACTTGGGAAAAGTTGATGGAATTAACTCTACAAGGTTCACAGCCTAGAAGATGCTCAATCACATCAGACTTCGCTTCCTCTGTCATGGTGCCTTCATTCCTCGACACCAGTTGACATAGATTATGTCATCTCTCCTTCAACCCAAAGAGTCCAACCCAAAGAACCTCCTTAAAAGGTTCTGATCATGAGATCAGATCAGATCCTCATGATCAAAAGAACGGTGCTATGTCCTGGTCACATTCTCTCAAGAGTAGACCTCCATATCTGTCAGCAGCGAGCCCAAAGTTCACACACATGCTCTGACCAATCAGTTTGCTGACGCAACCAAACTAAAGACAACACGTCACACAGAATATATGAGAATTGCTCCTTCTGAGTCTGTTTCCAAAATTCCATCTCTATCCAAACCACAGGAATGTGCCTATTTAACCATAGAATACCTGTAATGAAAACCTTCCAGAAACAATGCCTGCATCGTAACATCAGTGTATACACGGGCAGGTAAAATCGTCAAGACTCATTCCACTGTCTTGCTGGAAGCTGTAATGGTTTGAAAACAAATTGAAACTTTGTTTTCAAAGTGAGATCCTTCCTTCCAGTGTCAGGGTACTTAGAATACTAACATGAGGAGTAGCCGCAAGTGGGAAGCCCTGCAGGTGGAGGTGCACAAAGGTTCCCCCGCCATGGCGAGACACAGGCGCACCTGTACAGATTGCAGCAACAGAGGCACCACCAGCGAAACTTATTTGAAAACTACCGAGTGGCTTTAGAACAATAAGCAAACAGTCTCAGAGGATGAGTAAATATATTCCTTAGTGATGGAATCTATCCATCAGATAGATTTAATGTGAAAGGCATTTAACTTTTAGCCCATATTACGTCAAGTAGGGTGGGTTATTTACAAATTGTACTCAAATTTCTATTACAGAAATAGATAAATGTAAATAGAGAAGGCAGCTCCATTGCAGAGGATTCCGGTCCACTCATAACCAACATTAGCCTGGGATGCCAGGCACTGGCTACTCACAGCACCAAAAGCAAAATTTCTCTAGGAAAGGCCCCCCAGATACTGAACCTTGGAAACCATTTGGTTGAAGGTAACTTAGAATGAAGAGAAACCATAATACTATGATACCAGGTAAAACAGGTCACTATAGAGTATGATACCAATTCTATAAATATATTTAAATGGATACGTTACTTTTTTTAAGGTAGAAATATATATGTCAAACATTTAGTAATAGTCATTTGAGCATTCTCTTTTCCTTTTTTGTTCTTTTCTGCTTTTTTCCAAATTCCTCCTAATGAATAAATACAACTGTGACAAAGAATTAAATATATTTTTGAAAATGAGCATGATGGCACATGCCTGAAATTTCAGCACTCAGGAGGCTGAGGCAGGAAGACTACTTACTGTGAGCTCCAAGCCAGTCTAGAGTGCACAGCAAGACCCTGTCTCCAAAAACCAAACCAAACCATCTCAAGCCAACCCAACCAAAAACCATACTACTTTTTGAAAGACAAAGCCAAAAATTTCAGAAGGAGAACAAAGCAAGGAGGGGCCTGTCCTGCTCTGGCATATTTGGGGTATAATCCCCATCCCTTCTCCTTCCATCTTGTCCTTTCAGAATACAAGCATTTCTGGAAAAGGCTGACAGACTCTGCTCTCTCACCAGCTTAGGAGCACTGACTGTTCATTAAGTTGCAATCTCACCAAGTCCACATAAAACAGAGGTGTCTCCCTCAGACCCCTTCTCTGTGTGTCACTAGGGAGAGAAGGGATTTGGAGGTGAGGATATCTGAAGTTGAGAATTTGGGCAGAAGAGAGGAGACTCAAGCAGAAACACTCAGTGTGAACAGCAAAAGCTGCTGGGAAACTTTAATTCCAACCAAGCTTTGGTTACAAACACTGTAAGGTCTCACCGGGCCTATTTTCTGATTTTCCCGGCTAACCGTCAGGGAAAGGTGACAACTATAACAAGGTACTTATCAGGATGGCCAACACTTCAAACACCCAGAAAATGATGGGAGCTGGTAGGTAGTGGGGACTGGAACCCTTACACTCTTAGTGGGGATATGAATCCGTACAGACACCATGGAAACAGTACGGTGTTCCTCTAAAACTTAAAGGTAGGTAAGACAATCCAGGAACCCCATTTCTGGGTATATATACAAAGGACCTGAAACTAGAATCTCCAAGTTTTTCTGTTTGTTTTTAATCAGGTAGCCTAGGTGGTTTCAAACCACATGGGCACAAACAATCTTCCTGTCTCAGCCTCCCAGAATGCTGGGACTACAGGTATGCACAACTCTGCCCAGTTCAAAGATGTATTTGTATACTGTGTTCACAGCATCATTACTCAAAATAGCTAAAATGTGTAAGCAGCCCAAGTACCTATCAACAGGTGGATATACTACATGTGCTATATAAAAATAATGGGGTATATTACTCAAGTGTTAAAAAGGAAGAAGATTCCAAATCTTGAGGCCATTATGCTAAGAAAATTTTTGTATGGTGCCACTTACCTGAGGCACTCACAATCACAGACAGACAGCAGTACAGTTGTTACATAAGCTGAGTGAAGGGAGAAGGAGGAGTTACTGATTACTGGGCATAGTTTCAATTTTACAAGATGAAAAGAGTTATGGAGAGTGATGAATACACATTATCAATGCATTTAATCCCACTGAGCAATATAATTTAAAAATAGTTAAGATAGTGCCAAGCATGGTCAAATCCACCTATAATTTGGCTAATCAAGAGGCTGAGGCAGGATTGTGAGATCAAGACCTGATTGGGCAATTTAGCAAGAAGCTGTTTCAAAACCAGCAACAACAATAATAACAATTTGAGCAGGGTGTGGGGCTGTGTGCCTATAATTCCTGCACTCAGGAGGCTGAGGAATGAGGGTTACTGTGCTGTTTGAGGCCAACCTGGGCTACACAGTACATTCAAGGCCGGTCTGAACTACATAGTGAGACCCTGCTTCAAAAAGCAAAATAAAACAAAAAGACAGTAATTATAAAAACCGATAAATTTAAAAAATGAAAATAATAAAAAAGACAGTAAATTTTATGTCTTGTGTATTTCATAATCAAAAAAATGGAAAGAGAACAGAGAGTGACTATACCACGCTCACAGAGCCCTCGTCAGGGAGGAGTGAGGGCACTGAGCTAAGTGAAGGCATTGTTAAGAGCAATCGTGCTATTTGCTTACTTTTGGGGGGGGGGTCCCAGGGATCAAACTCACAATCTGGCATTTACCAGGCAAGTGACTGAGCCACTGAGCTAATGCAAGATGTCCTGATCGGCAGAAAGTTCTAGAAGGCAGGCAGGCAGGCCGGGCGTGAGGACAGACCCTGCAGGTGGGCTTGGACCTCATGCTAGTTCTGTCTCTAGAAGGAACCACGCCCGTCACCTTTCAGACTTTGGTGAGGGCCGTGTGCTCTCTCCGGTTTGGTTATAAAAACCTGCAATCTCTCTCCCTCCGACCAGCTGGAGCCCCCTTGGGGCCTGTCTACAAGTGGGTCGCCGTCTACGCACAGATGCCACTCTCAAGGCCCGCTCATCCCTCAGAGAGTACTCCTTCCTCTCCACAGCCCTCCACTACACCTTGCAGGGATCCACAGGCCCCAAGCCCCACGCCCTGACAGGTGCTGGATGGCTGCTTAAGAAGCCACTTAGTTCTGCCACCCACTGGTGCTGGCAAGGGCTTCAGGAGCAAGGAGACGGTTCGCAGGGCCTGGCTCCTCGGATAACTGCTTCAGCCAACAAGAAACCTGTGTGTGGACCTCCACAGGGACTCACTACACTGAGGGCCCTTACTACCCAGGCTTTCTCTACTTCCAGTCTTTTACTGGCAACTGTACCGATTCCCTGGTGGCTGCCTAATCCACAAACCAACTCAGGGTTCTGAGCATCTCCCCCACTCTCATGAGACTAAACCTAGCCAAAACCCTCCAACTGTTTTGAAGAAGTTGCTGCTCCAGACCCTGCTGGAGCAGGAAGGAGACCCACACTTTCTTCAGTTGCTGTCTCAGCTTATTTGACTTGGTCATCTCTGACCAACCAGTGGCCTAGTTTCTCACTGTGTTTCTGGTTTTTGCTTTAGGACATGGTCTTAAGAGTCAAAGTAAACCAGACATAATATGGCACACACCTGTAATCTCTTTGTAAAGCTGAGGCAGGGGGCTGGGGATTTAGCTCAGTGGCTTAAGTGCCTGCCTGGCAAGCGTGAGGTCGTGAGTTTGA
>PVJX010017308.1:0-38222 GCA_004027295.1 Dolichotis patagonum
TGGACAAAAAGACTGTAGGACCACACTTGAGAAATTCCTTTGGAGCACATCAGGAGAGCTGAGGCAGGAGGAAGAGGTGGGACAAGTTCTCATTGTCTGTGATGCATTTTGTTATAGCAGGTAACTTTTAAAAACCGTATCAGGAATCCAAGGTTTGCTTCCAATTTCTTGCTAATACTTTTTAAAGTGGTAACAAAAATAGTCTTGCTTTTGATAGGAGAGGAGGAAAGAATGTAAATACTTGTCCAAGAGTTTTGTGCTGAATGGTTTTGGAAATCTCTATTGACAAGTTCAACCTCAATTATAAATGAAGGGAAAAGCAAAGTGTTTGTAAAGGCAGCCTTTTTTATTGGGGTCTCTCAGCAGGTTATTCTAGTCAATGTTCAGAATGAAACAAGAAAGTGAGGAATTCAGAGTCTCTAAAATTCTCTGCTCCATTTTACCATCCACAATAGCTGTGGAAAGTGATTATAAGACTATGGAGGGTAAGCTATTTCTTAGATTAATGCAAGGAACGTATATTTTGGCCAAGAAAGCTTTTTCAAGGAAAGTCAGGGGAGTAGAAAGAAACAAAACTCCCACGTTTTTGAACTTCAGAGGGTTGTGTCTTGTGTGGAATAAATACACATAGTTTGCTCAGCCTCCTCTGTTGCCAACAACAATTCATCCCTCATAGTGTCACCCCATCAAATAGTGTCAAAAGTAGGGAGAAAAGAAATGCTGGTAATAGTCATAAAATCATGTAAAGGAAGAACTGAAAGGGAACTTTACCATCACCCAAACACAGAAAGTAAGTTAATAGGAAATGAATTTCTTTCCAGGAAATGGGCCAATCGGTGGCAAGGCTGCTTCTTAATTCTTAGCATGCTGCTTGTTCTGCATTATTAACTCCAAGACAGTGAAGAAACTGTTATAATATCATTGGATCCTGGTTTTGAAAATTCTCTAAGTCAATACTTATTATCGTTGCAATTCAGGGGGGAAACAGTCAAAGCTAAATCTGCCCTAACTTTTTACATGGAGTATATTCAATCCTGGAATTTATCCTAGGGAAGTCAATCGTTCTTCAGTCATTCTGGACATAGTACACTCACTTATCCATTATTTCACTTTCTGTAGTTTGCAATTACCAGTTGATAAATTCAGTCTGGAAATCTCAAGATTCCTCTTGATGAGAGACAGAGAGAGACAGAGAGAGAGAGACTACATTCACATAAATTTATTATAGTACATTGTTATTGTTGTTTTAGTTTATTGTTATTATTAATAACCTCTTACCATTCCTGATTTATAAATTAAACTTTACATAGTTATGTCGGGAAAGCCATAAGTATATCTGTAAGTTTCAATATTCTTGGTTTAAGGCATCCACTGGGGACCTGGAATATGTTCTCTACAAATAAGTGGTGTGTGTGGGAGATTATCATATTTTTGACTAACACCAAGTGGATTTGGAGTGGCAGGGAGAACTTTTCCTTAGTGAATATATTTGCACACTGATGGCAACGCCTGGGTTAGTTTGGAGACAGAAGGGAGAGGGGAAAGTATGATCACAGGCTTTTGTTGCGCATTCTGTGAAAAGATATGACAGAATCACACAGAAATTTTAGATTTCTATTTTGAACAATTTGTATGGGTTCTGGCCTATATGTTCTCTAGGACAGGGAAATTTAAGGACAGGGGAAATAATTGGTTTACTGTGTGAGAATTAGTTAAAGGAAGTGGTTGGGGTTATGCCCTTTGGGCTGACTAGTTTGAATATGAAAGGTGTGCTGGGTAAGTAGTTGTGGGCTATCTCTAGGAATTAGCTAACCTCAGAAAGGCCAGTCTCTTCCTTAAGATTTCAAAGCATCTTTGAATGTAAGAAATGAAAAACACCACTGATATACTGGTTCTGCTTCCATCATTCATCTGTGGCTGATAGGGCTGCATTGCAATCAAGGGTGAGCTCTTGACTTTGACCGTCGTTTGGAGTTCCAACTAGCAGTGGAAGCTTAATAACAGATGAGAGCTCATTTTAAATATTTGATGAAAGAATACTGGAAGAAACACAGAAATAATCATAATTATTTATTAACTGTTCTCAGTCAGGCACTATGTAGTTTTTATACATTTATACATATACAATATACAGGTACTATTGTAGTTATTGTAATATGAATGAAAAGCTTGGAGAGGTTTAGCAACTTTTCTGTTCCTTCAGCAAAACATAATGTAATAGCAAGAATGTAAATACAGCTTTCACCACGGAGGCCAAGTTCTGGGTTCTTAGCTCCACACCCAAACTTTGAGATTTCACAGGGTACAAAAAAATTTAGTAATAGTTACTGATAAACACATTGACTGTGGATTGGTGCCATTTTAGTTTTGCAAAGCAAGACCATTTCATGAAGGACAATATTAATAGACAGTTCCAACAAAAGCAAGGTCATTGTTAAAAGAGAAAAAGGAAGAAAGATATGTCAGAATATAAAGCAACTTGTTTTAATGGGAATAAGTACAGTTCTGTGAAAACAAATTGCAGCATCTTTCTTTTTCACCTTCAGGTGTGACTGCCTCTGATGGGCCTGCATCCAGGACTGGGGTGTGGCAGTAGAGCAATGCTGGGTGGTGACAGAGTACCCTGATGCCTGTTGGCATTAGTTAGAATTTGGTGCCAGGCGCTACAGGAACCGAACTCCCTGATTGTAAGGTTAGATTTGAGGCTAGACTGGCAGATGAGAGAGAGCTATGTACAATGATTTCTAGAAACACATTTTCAAAGCTTGGTAAATACTCAGCAAGGGATGAGAGGGGCTTAAGGAAAATAAGAGAAAGAAACAAGTTTGATACCTTGTTTGAGTAAAAGACAGCAAGAAAAAGAAATTTTTTCATAGGAAAAATTTATAAAAGCTGATGAAGAAAAAGGTGCGGGATGATAGAATTCAAAGACAGGAGAATATGACTGGTGACCAAATGTTCTACATCCTCATTAAGGACAAAAAGGGGACATGGGCTAAAATAGCAGCGGGAAGGTAATAAATCAGACATAAAGAGCACATGATGACTATGAGGCTTCTGAAATATTGGAATTAAGAGTAAGAAGCCCCATTCTGACTCCTCAACCTCATTAATTCTTTGCTGTTGACCAATATGAATGATGGAATTCATTTTTCTGACCCCTCATTGCTATTTAGAGCCAAAGCTGAGTTCCAGGACAGGTCTTTTCCACTTGCCACCTTGCATTTTTCACTCTGATAAACTATTTTAAAAATTTCTTCCTGAAAGCTGTCTACAAGATTGAAATAAAGAACTTTCTTTTTTAGTTTGGGAAGACAAATGTGGACAATTGGAGAGGGAATTGTCAATTTGGCCTTTAGAAATGACACACAAATACTAATCTACCTATGACTGTGATATTATGACAAGGAATGTATAACTCAGCAACTCAGAAAGTGACTTGGGAGTGGAGGTATGAGTTTTATGATAAGAGCCTGGCAAAGTCAAACACAGTGTATAAAATTCTGATACTCAGGAGACCTGAGTTCTAGTGTTACCTTTATTCTAAGAATAGTTTTAGGATTGTTAGCTTTTTGCTATGCATTTATACTTACCTAGTCATCTAAACTTACCTAGTCATGTAAACTTTGGCTATGCTATGATGATAGCATACATGTCAGAATTCTTGGACATTTTGGAGCCTGATTTTACCAGGTACTTTATATTACATTACAGAAACTTGACAAAGGAAACAGAATTTTCTCATATTATAGGTGTGGAGTCTGAGCTAGAGAAGTTAGATGACTTGCTCAAAGCCACTCTGCAGGTAGGTAAGATTGAGACCCAAAGTTATCTAGTTTCAAGTCTTGTTTTGATCATCTTCACAAGAACTTCTTCAATGAATTGTGCATATAGACCACCTGGAGATCTTAATAAATTACAGATACTTGTTCCATTGGTCGAGGGAATAGCCTAATAGTCCACATTTCAATCATGTTCCTATGTATGCTCATGCTGTTGATATGAAGGTCATGCTTTGAGGAGCAAAGAATGTGGTAGGAATCTTACTCATAAATTGCTTTCTTCCTGAACTTAGAGGGAAAGTAGTTAGTGTTTTTCCATCAAATAAAATTTGTAAATGCCTTTTATCAGGATAAAGAAGTTGACTTCTATTTATAGACTGTTGAGAATTTTTATCATAAAGAGATGTTTGATTTCATTAATAATTTCTTCACTAATAATTAATAATTTATAATTTCTTCACTTGACATAAACATGCTTTAAAATCAATAAGGCAATTGACTTTAGAATAGTAAGCTAATTTTGAGTAATAAGTTTTAGAAATAATCATTATTTTGTGTTTAAATTCTATATGTAGTGCATGTCTTTTTTTTTTTTTTAAGTCGGGAATCAAACTCAGTGCCTCGCGCTTGCCAGGCAGGTGCTGTTTCACTGAACTATATCCCTGGTTTGTGATAAATAATAAATGCTTTTTAAAATAAAACACAGAAAATAGAAAAAACATAATACTGTCAGTAAAAAATAATCACACAAAATCTCACACCAAGTGATATCACTAATAAATTGAATTTCCATATAGTTTTAAAAAGGTACTTCTATAATCATAATTTTCAGAGTTAGCATTAAAACCACATATACATACAATTTACATCTTCCTTTAGTCTATATGATACTTTATTTTAAGAATTTGAAATGGTTGAAATATTCCAGGAGTGCTTTTGCTCCAACAGTTTTATACTTCCTTTAGTCTGGAATGCTCACTGAAAATTAGGTTTTGTTTTGTCTTGTTATTTATATTTTACCTATAAAATGGTGCCAAACACCTGTATATTTTTGCTATATTTTTAACATATTACTTAGAGTACATTACTAGACGCAAAACTGTATCAATGTCTTTAAAATTATTGAATAGCAGTGTATCTTTTATCAATTTGTTACTGACAAGCTTTATTTTTAGAACAGCTTTAGGTTCATAGCCAATTGAGCAGAAAGTACAGAACTGTATACTCCCTGTCTCTATGCATGCACAGTGTTTACTACTACTGATATCCCACACCGGTCATACATCTGCTACCATTATAAACCTGTACTAACACATCATTATTAACTAAGCCCATGGTTTTCATCTTGTAGCACTTTTCGTGTTGTACATTCTATGGGTTTTGACACATGTTATCTCTTAAAATATTTTTATCTAATTGATACTGATGCATCATGTTTTAAAATTTACATTTTTATTTCTATTCAGGACATTCTGATATACTTCCATTGTGTTGTATGTATTTATTTACATTGTCCCTGCTACCAAGGTGCTTTTGTTTGTTTCTGAATTGTAAAATCTTTTTATATGTTGAGTGTTTTTTAATTTTAATGAGAATAAAACCAAACAAAATAATACAGAATAAAGCCAATCAAAACAAAACAGTGAAAGTGATATAAGACTCCACAACAGGATAATAGGAAATCAACCACTGCTACCATAATGCTTCTTGTTATCTTTAAAATTGCTGCCCAGACCATGAGATATAATAAAATGAAATGAAACAGAAAGAATAAAAACAATCAAAACAAAACATTGAATAAAACATAACAATAAAACAGAGCAAAATAAAACAGTGAGAACAATACTGGATTTCAAGAACAAGGCAGAAGAAAACTTCCCACAGTTGCTATATTGCACATTGTTATCCTCTAAATAGATGCACAGACTACCGACTATAGGCCTGCAAAGTCAATCAAACAATATAAGCTTTAAGTTGTTGTTGTACCTCAGTTGTTGTCCTATCAGTCTGTGTTTCTCTGAATCAGCTGGTTGCTTATGGGGGCGTGGGAGGAGGCCTCGGCTCTTCTTGCGTCCCAGCTCATGTGCTGGCTGGCTCACAGGAAAGGTGCTTCCTAGTTCTCCGCTGGCCTGCAGTTACTGCTTGCTCATGGGAAGGATACATTTTGTTTCTGTATATGTTAAGTCTTACAATGCTTTTATCTGTTCTTATTTAGTATATTTCCTCTGATTTATCATTTAATTTTATAATTTGCAGCATAAAATGTATCATAAATTTTTATTTAGTTAAATATTAATTTACTGAAATCTCAATATTTCAATAGTGCTTTTTAAAAGATTTTTTTCTGGACACACCAGAAAACCAAGTCCAGTCTGGGAATCATGGGCCACCGCTGGGCCGGATCAGCCAGACCCTAGCCTCTCCTCATGAGTCAGTACTATTTGCAGACCAGGAGTAGAGAGAAGAAGGCCACACCAGGAAAAAAGCTCAGTCTGGGGACCAGTGCCACGCACAGGCCACCCCCGGACTGGATCAGCCAGACCCCAGCCCCTTCTGGCATGTAGGCTGGCAAAGAAATACCAACCTCTCAACACCCCCCCCCCCCAAGTGGCTGGCTTATCCGGAGAAACACAGGCTGTGATGATAGCCGTCAAGGTGAAATGCAGTTGGATGCCTGTGGTGCTTTGGTGTTTCACTGACATTGCAGGGCTAGTGCCAGTGGTCTGATCATAGGCTCAGAGGATAGCGGTATGCAGTGTGGCATCTAAGGAGAATCTCCTTCTGAGGGCTGCAGCCATTGTTGATTCCCTGTGGTCTTGTTTTGAGGTCCTATATCATTTTCATTGTTTTGTTGGGTTGGGTTTTGTTTTCTTTCGTTTTGTTTGATTATGTGAAATCCAATGGCAGGAGCCGCTATTTCAATAGTAGCAGGATATATTATGGTAGCAATTTTGGATTTACAATCGGCTTGTTTGTAAATCCTTTATTGTATTCATTGTTTAATTTTTATTGTTTCTATTCTATTCTGTTCTGTTCGATTTTTACTATGTCCCATCAGGAGTCCCTCAGAACAGCCCTTCAGGTCTCTTACTTTTCAGAGCCCTCTTCCCTCCTTGTTTATCCAGGGACCACTGATAGTGATTGTTTTAGAAACCCTATGGCCAAGCGATTCCTCCCTGGTTCTTATCCACTTGGAATTGAAAATTCCTAAAGGAAGTAAAAAAAGCAAAGATGGGAAAGCAGATAAGCCATTTGATTGTCTCAAAAATGCACTACTTATTTATGAAGACATGTGTACCTGGAATTCTGGAAATTACAGAACTGATTTATTGAGAAAGAAGTAGAGAGTAACACAGTGATCATTCTATCTTCCAGGCTTTTTTCAGATAAAAGGGTTGTTTTCCTCAAAAGGCATTATGACAAAGTGGGTAAGAACAAATGTCTGGATCTTGAAAATATGAATCCTAGCTCCAACATTTTTTAGCTCTTTGATCTTTCATAAGTTACTTAACCTCTCTATGTCACAAATTTTCAGTTATAAAATGGGCGCAGTAAAGGTATATATCTGATAGAGTGCTGTAGAGAATTAAATAATGCTATATATGATTTATATGTAATATTTATGCCAGGGCTATAACTCAGTGGCACAGTGCCTGCATGGCAAACATGAGCTTGTGAGTTCGATTCCCAGTATCAAAAACAAAAACATAAAATTTTTTTATGTAAGTACTACAAATTTATATATAATATAAAATATATGAGTATTATATATGCATACAGACTATTCATATATAGTGTTCAAAACAAATGCATGGTACATAATAAGCTGTCATTATTAAAGTGAAAAATGGTACCTTTCTATTGTTATAAATCTACCCTCTTTGCTTTTTAGTTAGCAGAAAATTCTCCCTAGTTACCACCATAAACTTATTTTTAGATTTCTGTAGTGGTGTGAATTTTTTGTTTTGCAAACCACTTTATACATTTGGATACACATAAGATATGGTATGTGTACTTCATTACTACTAAGAGAGGTTGTTGTAGCTTAATAGGCAGATATCATCTAAAAACCTACCTCTAATCTTATAATTTGTGGATAAAGTAACACATACTTTTATTAGTACAATAATTAGAATTAAGAAATTACTATAAAGGATATGTTACTACCTAATTAATACCATTACATTTATAATGATTTTCAATAGCATTATTAGATTCAACCTAAATTTTTTAAGTAATAGCTCTATGAAAATAAACTTCTAACTGATATCAAATAAATACTTTTGTATGTTAAATTATCTGCAGGATAGAATCAATATGTAGGGTCAGATTATACCCCAGCGCCAAATCTAGTGGCTACCAGTTATAATTTAGTATTTTTTAACTTCATGCATATATATATATATGCATATATATAATTTTTTTCTTCATGCATATATATTTTTTAACTTCATGCATATATATGCATATATAAAATTTTCTTTTTTTCATTATTGGCTTAATTTATTAAACAAATACAAGAAAGGGATTAATTCAATAAATATGGATACAATTTGCCAAGATAAATGTAAAGAAATAGATAGTATAGTTAGTTGGGATAATAAGAGAAACTCCTTAAACTGGTGTGTTCTCTGCTACTATACCTTTGGAAGGGATGTTAGTTTCACAGATATATACTATTTTCATACATCATTATGCATTCCTCTGAAAAGCTCTTACTCTTGTTGGAGGTAACCATTCAGGTTATTAACAAAAGGCCCTTAGTATCTCATGGCCTGAATTGTCATTTAATCTAAAGCCTTTCTACTTAAAGCTGGGTCTTCAAAGTCATAGCAAGAGCTACTGAATGCTGGATGATCCCCAGTGTGACTCACAGGCACATCACCTTTTGAGAGCCACTAGTCCAGGGAACTGACCCTTTCTGTAATACTGAATCATTCAACCAATCTTCCCAGGCTGCATCTTATAACAAGGAAACCAAGATCTCACCTTGAAATACTGAGAAAAAGCTTCAAATGATTCCAAACGCACAACCGACTTGGAGAGTCAGTGATACAGAGCCATCTCAGAAGTCTCCAAAGAGGTTTATTTGTTGTAAACCTTCAGTTTCAAGTTAGTTTGTGAGCAAAAGCAATCTGTCTTAGCAGCCAGTGAGAGTACAGCAAATTCTCTGTGCAACAAGACCCAGAGGCTCAGGCATTCAGTTAGGTCTATATTCTCCACAAGTTTCAAGTACTCACAAGAGGTAAGTCAGAGATAGTAATTTCCTTTAATGTGATTTGTATTGAACATTTTCTAGTCAATGTTATGCAAGGTTGAATAGTGACTAGCAATATAACTACACATGTATATACTGCGTCTCTCATTGTAATACTTATTTTGTTTCTTTAAAAAATTTTATGAGTCCATGTTTACAGTATTGTTATGGTTGATACCTTATGTCGATTTTGAAGTTTAGAAGCTTAACTAAGAGATTCAGCAGGGAGCCAGGGTCCTTACTTTGTAAACATCCCTTCTGTACAAGAGGAGGGCAAGGAGATTTTGTGAGCGCTACACCGCCCCCCCCCCGGGGGGGGGTGCTGAGTACAATATAAAGGAGGAAAAGAGGCTTGCTCTTACCCTCCTCTACTCAGGTTGCTTTTGCTGGCTGCTACCTTAAAGGGTTGTCCCTGTGCCATGCTACCCTGCCTTGGAGTGAGCAGATTATAGACTGAAACCTCCACTCTCAGCTAAATAAAACTTTCCTTCCCTCATTTTGTGTGTTGGGTGTTTTGTCCCGGCAGTGAGACAAAAGTAAATAAGACACTTCGCTTTAGGCAGATGCCAGCCTGCAGTCAGAGGTGTGGTTTAAAATAGAGATATGTATTTAATGCATAACAATTTCTACATAGGATGTTTTGTGGTGTTTCATGCTAACAGTATCTATACACTTGTGTACATGGATCAACCAAACTGCAGGTCAGAGACTAGCACAGGTTAAGAGGTAGAAGAAGTAGAGTTAATGATAACAGGGCTACTACTCAAAGCCTTGTAGACTTTCTGCCTAAAACCCTTCCTTGTTCATTTCATTAACGTGATTACAGCCTTTTCTTTTTTTTCATTTATGTACTCACTTGTGACTTGGATCATTAGCACATGCCCTTTGCAACAGGAAGAGGTTGACTAGAGGTGAGACAAACAGAAGGAAACATGAATTTACAAAGATTCAGCTTTCACAGCAGCCTTGCAGCATGAAAATAGATACCAAAAAAATAGAGAGAGAATATCACAAACAAGCAAAGCTGTTGTTGACTCCAGTTCTTACAAATCATTGCCTAGATGTAGGTAATTCTTAATGTTGAAAAATGCCCTTCCAAGACTGGGGAATAAGAGGGAGCCACCTGAGATATTTAAGTTTAGGAAAAGCAACTATTTAGCATGCATAGTGTTACTCTTTCCATTCTTTAATGTATGCAAATATAGTTGGTATTGTAACAATAATCTCATGGTGGGCCCCAATAAAGCCAATATAGATGACACTTTGATATTCTTTTGTTTTGAAGTTATAGTTAACATACTATGATTGCGCCATGTTGTGGCAATGAACAAAGAGTGCAGAGAGAGCATATTGATTTTTTTATACTCATTTTAAAATAGAGAAAAGCGTTTTATTCTAAATGATGTGATTAGACAAACTATTAAGATTGTAAAGCTTTCTATTAAGATTTGCTTTTTATACTTTTCAGAGAAGCAAAATTCAATATTGAATTCCATTGTTAGTTTTACTGGGTGCTTGTAAGTTTGGGTATTAACTTAGATACAAAAGGAAGAGGGCAAACTTTTGATCTTAAAAGACTGTAAGATTTTTTTTAATCCAGTAACATTTATTTCAACATACTCCACAAATATCTACTGCTCCTTAACTTGATCATTAATCTTTTTTGTGGCTCTATAGTTCTAATTAGTTCATAGAAATTCATTTTACTTGGAGATAGTAATTAAAACCTGTATATTTACAATCTTGCTAAAAATGTAGATGTGATGCTATAATTAACTAGTGAGCCTTGAACCAGGAAGATCTTTTGGAGAGGAGAATTTAAGTACCTTATTTGTAAGTACCTTATTTGTTGCCATGTCCCTTCTCTACCTGGTAATGTTGCTATTCTACTACCTCTGTCTTCTGCCTGGTAAACTCTTCATGCTAATCTACTAGTGATGCTGAAGTATGGCCATTTTTCTGGAATTATGCTTTTGAAAGAAGCAGTTTTTATTTCCAGAATCTGTACATATCCACATTTCTGACTTCTATTACAACTTTACAAAATGTGGACCTTTAGAATAGAAAATTACTAATAAGTAATAGATTATTCACTACAAGAAAACAGGTTAACGTTGAACTAACATCTATACTAGTGATACCCTGGTATCATTATAGTGTGTTAATTTCTTCTTTATATTAACTCCATCAACAACTTGAGTGGGCCTATAGACTTTGCTGATATTATGTGAATTTCTTAAAAATGCCGGAAAGCAAACTTTTGGAAGATAGTTCTTATAGTGGCTGCATTTAATGACAAGAAATTAAAAACAAAAACTCTCAAGGACTGATGACATTTACTTGAGTAACACTTCCTATGCAGTAGGATCTTCCATGGTATATGATTTCAAAATTATGGCACTGCTGTTTTAGACTGGCCCTGTTTGCTGTGGACTGGAATTCTGTTCAGTAATACAAGTAGTAACACTATTAAATGGAGGCTATGATACTTTCCTGTGTTCTTATATTTGTTTCCTATTACATTAAATAATACCATCTTTGGTTTTTGTGAAATATTGAGTTTATTAAGGCAAGCTTTCTGTCCCTATTCAGGGCAAGGTCTCCTGCTGGGCATGAACCAGCGAATTCTAAAGAAACCAACAATTTGCCTCCTGTAGAATGATTTGGGGGTCTCTAAGCTCTTCGGCTGATTATTTAGAGCAACTAACTCATAATTCAATACTGATATTATGATTTCAGAATAGCTTTATTGTATTTCACATATTATAATGTAAGCTTCTAATTTTTTTCTTTGAAAAAATAATATACTGATTTATCCTTTTCGAAATCATGGCATGGATCATAACGGTAGAAAAGTATTTTTAAAATTCTTTATTAAATGATGCCCTTTGATCATATGAGAAATTAACAAGAAGATTAAGCACGTGTTGCTTAGAAGGAAGGCTAGTTGGATACGCTACAATGGAAATTGTTTAAGTTGCTATTAAAGAAAAATGACCCATGAAATCATTTAGAACTCTTAATTGCAAAAATTACATTTTGTAAAGACAAAGTATATTTCTTTGTTACAGAGCCAGGCTACTAAACTAGGAGCTGAACAATCTAGATCCCATTCATGATCCACTTACCATGTAATCATTAAAGCAAAGATCCTGAGCTGTATTCTGGGTGAATGTTTACCTCCTCAATATGTGAGTAAGCCAAATATTAAGAAACTACTGCTTGTTATAATGTTCTGGCATGTTTATTTCCTAAAACTTTAATTATGTCTTATGGATAAATTTCACAGATACCTTTCAAAATTACTTGTAATACTAGGCTCATATTTTCATCAGCAACCTTTTTGTTGTTAAATAATGCCCTCTCCTTTTAAAATTTGGGCTTTTCCATGTCATGGGAAATATATCATTTTTATTACATGACTTACTGTTTGTAATGATATTAATGTTTTTATGCTTTTTAGTTTCTTATTTTATTTATTTTTATTTTTATTTTTGGTACCAGGGATTGAACTCACAACCTGGCACTTGCCAGGCAAGTGCTTATGCTGCTGAGCTAAATCCCCAGCCCTAGTTTCTTATTTTAAACTTGACAGGAGATCACCATTTCACTTAGCTATACCTTTCTTTACCAATTGTGTTTTTAGAAATTTACATTTTTTCTTTTCATACTGAGTCCTTTCCTGTACAGTTTCACTACTTAAGAAGTATATTTCCATATAGCATTTCCTTTTTTAGAGGAGTAAGGACCAGTAAAGAACATTTACACATTAAATTAATTTTATTTCATAATATTTAAAATATTTTCAATATAAGGAAATGAGAAGCTTTGAGCAAATTTTTTTAGAAAGGGTCAAAAATCCAAACAAAATAATAAAAGGAAAATATAAGAAAGAAAGAGGGAAAAAAGCAAAGAAAGTTTTGAAGACTTTATCTTGTCTTTATACATCAGGGCCTGGCTCCCTGAAGCTCTTCTCCAGTCTGAGTAAAACATGCAAAGTCTCTGCTATGCTTTTAAACAGTCCACAAACTAGTAGAGAGGGCTCAGCTATGAACATGGCAAAGTATTTAATGACGTGTGTCAGTGGGGCTTGTCGCTGTGTGTGGTCTCTATTTCTTTTCTTTCACATTCTCAGTCTTCTTTTCTGTTTGGGATGGTGATGTGATTAGGACAGACAGGGCCTTATTCTTGACAAGATTTTTTCTAGGTTCCACCAGTCATGAAATACTGAGGAAGAGCATACCTGTACTAGTGCTTGGTATATTGTAGGGATCCAAGCAATATTTACTGAGTAAATGAATAAATAACTCAAGAGCTCTGAAATGAGTATGAGCTGATCCATATCTGTCTGGGGATGTGGGAGGCAGCAATCCTAAATCTGCTCCATTCATAGACTGATCCTGGAAAGGCTAGGGTCATTTTATGATGCTACATAAGGAGAAATACAGAGATTGCTTTCATCATAACTTCATAATCACCAATCACTTACTTTTTTCTTTTCCTTCATTTCTTTTTTCTTTTCCCCTTTCCTCTTCTCCCTTCCTACCTTCCTTCTTCTCTCCTTTAATTTTTTTTCTTTTTGCAATATCAGGGATCAAACCCAGGGATGCTATACCACAAAATTGAATCACAATTCCCCTTTCATTTAATTTATTTATTTATTTATTATTTTTTCATTTATTCATTTATTATTTTTTGACATTGTCTTTCTAAGTTGCCTAACCTAGTCTGGAACTTGAAATACTTCTGTCGTGGCCTCCCAAGCAGCTGGAATTATGGTATTTGCTAGCACTCTTGGACGCAATCATATTTTTAAAAGAGGCTTTATAGTAAACATGCTTGAGATACATATAAATCTAGATTTCAGTTCAAGGACTTTATCAAGTGGATAGACCTGTGGAACTGTTTCCTTCAACAAATACAGCTAATTTCTATCATCAGCATTTGATACTACCATTCTGTTTTTATTTTATCCATCTCCATGTGTACAGTAATATTGTACTATATTTTAATTTGAATTTCCTTCTCTTCATATGTTTATTTGCCATCCATATATTCTCTTTATTAATATTCTTGTTCACATTTTTTGCCTATTTTGTGAATGGGACTGTTTGATATTTACCATTGAGTTTTAAGAGTTCCTTGTGAATCTTAGATACTTGTTGTTTGAAAGATTTCTGTTTTGCAGATGTTTTCTTCCAGTTTTTTCTAAAGTTTAATAGTTTTAAATTTTGCAATTAAGTTTATCCTTTTGACTTAGTTTAGTTAGTAAGATGTGAGGGTTAGAATAAGCTGAGAGATTTTTTTTTTCTTTTGTCTAAGGATTGCTCCACACTATGTGTTGAAAAGGCCATTTTTCCTCCATTGAACTGTGTTTCCATCTTTATGACAAGTCAGTTGAACATATTCATGTGAATGTATTTCTGAGTTCTTTATTCTATTATTCAATCTGTCCCTCTACCAATACTCCATCTTGATTATGGTGGCTATACTGATTAATACCAAACAGTGATTTTTCCCTTTTAGTCTTATTTTCAAAAATATATTGACTATTCTAGTGCCTGTATCTCTTCATATAAATTTTATAAGTAAGATTATCTATACCTACAAAAACAGAATAAAGTTCCTTATTGGGATGTTGATAGGAGTTACATTAAAACTATAGATCAATTGACTCCTTCAAACCAAGCACACAGTCTGTCTCTTCATATATTTAAATATCCTTTGATTTCTCTCAGCATGTTGTGATTTTTATCATGCAGATTGTGGCATGGTTTCCTAAGCTTATACCTACTCATTTTGTTTTCATTGCAGAGATTACATAAATAACAAATGAAAATTTTCAATGCATTTAGCTTGTTTCTATCTCATCATTGTATTTGTTGGGTAGAAGAAGTAAATATCTTGTGTTTGTTTGTAGGTGTCAGACCAAGAGGATTCACATCTCAATCTGATGTGGAGGACTGAGTGTCTTCCAGAATTTCTGACCATAAAGATAACTTTAATAATTCAGTGAAATATTTGTACCACCTCCTTTGAAAAATGGACAAATAACATCCATTGTACATGAAGATGTGCATAAATCTTTGAGGGTAAAGAGGAGAACTGTAGTGGAAATGACCGCCTAAATTTCTATTATTCCTTTGTTATAGTAATGGAATTAATGGCAAATTACCCCATTAGTAATTACTCTAAGTTTCTAGCTTCACTTTACACCTAGGTGTATGTGTGATTATACTCTGACCAGTGGAATACAAGGGAATGTGATACATGAGATTTTGGTGCTGGGACCTTAAGGGAAAGAATGTGCTTGTCATTTCTTACTTCCTTCTCACTAATTAGAGTGGGATCACAAGACTAAGCATTGTTAGATGGGAATGAAGGTAATCCTTGCTGTTATCAGAGTGACAAGATAGAAGGAGTTGGCATCTTTCACACTATATCAAACAAATCCTTTTCATGCTCTCTTTCACTGTTTTCATTGGAGTAGAATCTTCATCCTAACCTTAGTCCTGCCAACTAAAAGACGAATACCATTAATACTTTTGTTTCAGTCATTTTTATAATATTTGAAATTATACTATATTTTTCTAGGGCCTTATGCATGCTAGGTGAACACTCATCACTGAGATATATCCCCAGCTCCTTATTTCCATATATGTATACTAAGCAATACACTGGGATTGTCTCTGTCAAAAGATCTATATCTGTGATTACTTTTTAAAATTTTCAGTACAGAGGGTCAAACCCGGGGCCTCCTATATGTTAGACAAGCACTTTAGCATTGAACTATGTCCCTTTCCTTACCTTTTGAAATAATTCCCACTGTTCCTTTATGCAGATGCCATGATTTAGTTAGCCATGTCCTCATTATTGGACCACTCTTCTATGATAGATAGTACAGCCACGATCATCTTCATACATAAATCTTTGACCACTTTGGGTCCATTTCTTTATGATCAATCACTAGAATTAGTCGTTCCTTTTTAAGAAACAATATAAAGTTCTTAAAACTGACAAATTGCTTCCAGAAAGTTGTGCTAATTTATATACCCATAAACACTGGAAGAGAAAGTGTATTTACCTGTCCTACTACCTAAATAATTAACATTTTAAAACATTTTTACTATCAGATATGCGAAAATGAAGTTGTATTTCCATTCCAATTTACATTTTTGTATGACTAATGGGGTTGACTCATTTTTCTCATGTTTGTCGGACACATGAAATCCTAGTTTTATGAACCGACTATTCACATTCATTTCTCACATTAGTGTGTTGAAGCATGGAAAGTGTTTTCCTTGTTCAATTTGCATGAATTCCTTATTTACTGAGAATTCTCATTTTATAAAATTCTGAAATGTTTTTCTAATTTGTGTCAAGTGTTTTAATAATACTTTTGATAAACAAGTTCTAAACATAAAACTATTTAAAGACACATCTAAAGCTATTGATATTTTCTTTTGTTGTTCAGTTACTTAAGGATTAGAAAACATTTCTTCCTTTGGAAATAAGATATTCGTTAGGCAAGCATAAAGGCACATGCCTGTTATCCTAGTACTCAGGATGCTGAGGCAAGAGAATTTTGAGTTTGAGGCTAACCTTGTCAACCCAGCAAAATTATGACACCAAAAAAAAAAAAAAAAGAATACCAAAAAAAAGGAAAAGGAAAAAGCTAAAATAATTATTCAATTTTTTTTAGGTTTCAAAGTTATTTAACATTCATCTCTGAGAGAAATTTGAAATATAATCACTTCTCAGTCTTTAGGTTAAGATCAGGTGTATAAATTTGAGATGTGTTTGTGTATGGTATAAAGAATCTAAAAAATTCTTCCTAAATACATACTTCATTTTCTTAGTGCAATTTTTTCCATTAATTAAATTTATTATAACATTTTAGATATACACAATGATCCCATTCATTACAAGGAATTTGTATCTGTACATGATATTTCATTCTTTTTTTCCCCATTTCCCTACCCTTCCTTCAACCTTTCTCCCCATCGTTATTTACAGAACCTTTGTTTTCCCCTTATTGTCTCATCTTTTGCTTTTCCCTGCCTTTCTCTCTCTCCCTCCCTATTTCCCCTTCCCATTTGAACATTTTTCTTTCTATTTCACAATCTTAGTGAAATATTTCAAATATTTCATTCCTTCTTTATTGTTCGATGGTTTAAAGGATCTTAAGTCACTTTGCACTGCTGTGCTCAGAGTGGGTGGCTTAAGCCACAAGCATTTATTTTTTCACAGTTCTGGTGATCAAAGTGTCAGCATGGTTGAGCTCTGGTCAGAGCCCTTCTCCACACAAATTGTGTGCTGCTGACTTTTCACTGCGTCTTTCAGGATGTAAACAGAGACAGAGAGGAAGCAAAGTCTGTGATGACTTACAAACACAATCCCTTTCTATGACCCTTACCCTCATGAATGCATCTAAATTCTAATGGACCTACTTCCTGATATCATGCACTGGGGGTAATATTTCAGTGTATGAATTTTGGAGAACATAAACCTCCAGTTTTTAACATCGTATGTTATAATTTTATGTATACAAATCTTTACATAAGCTGTTAATATCGATTGATTCCTTTATCTTTTAAATTGTGGTTATACTTTATAGATTTTTAAAAAATATTTTTGAAAACTTTATAAAAGTCAAAGGATAATATAAAATCCTCTTTCTTTTATAAGGATTAATAATTATTGACATTTTTATATTTCTATTAATACAAAATAGCTAATGATTTAAGTTTTATAGTATTTTATCAAAACTAGTAAGCTAACTTCCACTTCAACTTTTTCTTGCATTTCTTATCTACTTTAACTTTTTCATTCTTTAAGTGACCATTTCACTAAATTATTTCAGCAGTTCATTGAGAATCTTTTAGAATTTTTCTGGTTCATAAAATAATTTGTAAAGAATTTATGTTTTCAACTAGAGAAACAAATATTCTCTTCTTTTCCTAGTTTTTCTTCGTATTTCTCAATAGATTCCTGTGGTTTTTATCCATACCTGGAACATTTTAGATTATTTCTCAATATTCAGTGATTATTTAAGATTTGAATACCTTCTTTTCCTTTTGTATCTTCAGGTTGTTGCTGATATTCTTTAGCTGATTTACTCTTACTTTGGAAGTGAGGAGCTTTTATTTTGGAATGGACTAGAAGTCAAATTATACAATGAAGTGGAAAACTGAGATTTTTGTTGTACCTTTTTACAGAAGGTATATTTTATGCTGAGAGTATGATATTATTTTATATTCTGTCATTTCACAAATAGCCTAAACCATGGTGATAAGAACTAGAATACAAAGCACTGTGCCAAATACTGTAATGACAACACAATATTATAAGGACTGGATTTTTTTTTTAATTACCTTTTCCTAGATTTCCCTTTTTTGTTGTTGCACACTCAGCCTCTTTTTTTGGCTGCCACGTTTTTTACTGCTCATGTTTATTTTTGTTCTGGCTTCTAGATGCCTGTGGTTGTGTATTCACCGAAGTTAAATAAACAGTCTACACCCTCCAGCTGGATGCCCTAATTTTTTGAGAAATGTTTTTCGTTTTATTGCAACAAATACTAATGAAACTTGGTCCAATTACATAAACTTATTAAATATTATATGAGTAACCTTGCCACCACCAGTGATGTATGTTGCGATTCACTCCTGATTCGACTGACAGTACGTAGTCATTCCCCCAGACAGATAAGCTTCTGCAGATGGCTGCCTCTGCCCCTCAGCTGGCTGAGGCTCCCTCAGAAAGCTGACTTGGCTCCGCAGCCACGGAAACTACAGTATAACTAGGATGCTGATGAAGAGAGAGCCTGAAGCAGGGCAGAGAGGGAGTCATTTATCACAGGATAAAAGTTCTTCCCATCTGCAGTGTAGGGAGGACATGCAGGGTAGAATCAGGGGCAAAGTTCATCTGATAGCTTCATTTTTTAAGCGAGTGCACCAGAACTTATAGATAGAACCAAGGCTATACTCTTCCTAGTCATCTCAGTAGAATTTACATTACTTTGTGACATTCCTGGAGAAATTTCTTTCAGAACTTGCCTTCCTTATATGACTTTACATGTTTTTGGTGGCACTTCGTCTTCTTCCGTCTAGGACTCTTGATTTCTGGAAAATTTAGATTAAAGATCTTCAGTAACATGGGAAACAAAAATAAAAAGATACGAGGATTTTTAATGATGATGATGATGATGATGTGGTTTTGAAGTGATAAAACTGACTTTGTTTGGATTTTTGAACTGGCTTTGTGAGTGAGGAGTTAAAAACAAAATGCAGACATTGGTTTATATGGATTTATAGCCTTGTAACTTCTGATATTCTTTTTATCTTAAAGTCAAAATTCATTTGTAAGAATACATTCTAGGTTGTCTAGTTAAATGCCAATCACATTATCTAAATTCTTCTTTCATGGCTTATTGGGAAATTGTGGAATGAACCAGAGCTGCACTTTGTGCCAAATTCAGATCCCCTCTTGTTTAGTTTGTTCCTCGTCCAAGGAGCTTAATAAAACCCACTTATAACTTGGTCTCATCCTGTCCCTGATGGGAGAGAGAATCTCTGAGCTAGTTGGCCATTATAGTGGGTTTTTTTCTGAAAATTTCAACCATTTAATTTTGTACTTTGTTATAGTTTGATGAAAACTCAAATTTGATCTCAAAGATGACACTCTTTCATTTGTATTTGTGAAGAACTTGGACCTTTTCGAAAGAATCTGATAAAATGTTAAAAGACTCACTTGACTCCCTTTTCCTCCTCCTCTTTGTCCTTCTCATTCTCTTCCTCCGCTTCCCCTGCCTTTTCCCCTCTCCTCCTCTCCTTTTCCCTTCCTTCTCCCTTCTTTTCCTCCTCCCCTTCTCCTCCCTTCCTCCTCCCCTCTCTCTCTTTCTGGTGTTACTGAGGATTGAATTCAGGACCTTCACATTGAGCTACATCTCCAGTCCTTTTTTACTTTTTATTGTGATACAGGGTTTCCCTTATTTGCTACGTTGCCCAGGCTGGACTTAAACTTGAGATCTTCCTGGCTCAGCATTCCAGAGTGCCAGAATTCCAGAGGTATGACACAGTACTGGCTTTCACTTTTTAAAAACAGTCATTTGGACGCTTAGATTATGAAATCGATTTATTAAGTGATAATAATAAAATGAACAAGGGCAGTTTAGAAAAAAGGAAGCAGTGAACTCAAGAGCCTACTTGATTCATACGTTGGCTAGAGCTATGAAAGATGAGTTGGGCAGTATGGCAGAGGAAAAAGAATGATGTTTCATTTTCTTTACCTCACCCAGCTAGTTTAGAACTTGATTAAAGATATAGAAGTCATATAATACATAAAAATGATAATACCTACATTCAGACCTCTGGAAAAATCAATTAATGAAAAAGATGAATTTGGCCTGCCACCTATTCACATGGAATGAGTTTCTTTGTTAAAGAATAAAAGCATTTTCTAGTTATCATTTGAGTAATCTAGAATGTGTGAGGGGAGGTTATCTTTGTACAACGTTGCAATACTTTGATAATCTCATCCACTATGCCATTTTGGCTTTCTAGTATCAACATTTACTGTATAGTCTATCTCCCTCCGAGGGCTTTCTTCCAGATCAAAAAATGATAGAGTAGCATGGATTATTTTGGTATGTGCATTGCTCCTTTTCTGAAGCAGATATGTTTGCTTTTCTATTGCGAGGTCACTGGGAAATTCTGTACTAGAATTTCAAATGTAGCCTTTGTACTCCATTTCTCTTGGCTGATTTGCATATTACTGCTGTATCATCTGTTTGCTTTAAGAGCACTGTTCACATACAGCAGGAGGTGTCCTGCTGCCCAATGCAGTGGCTGAGATATTTACAGGAGATGGAGGTGAGAAGGCTTACTTATGTGAATTTGTCCCTCCCTCACCTAAGTAGATTTTGAAAATGTCAGGGAGGATTCATTGTTTTGCACCATGATAGTATTGTTTGTCCTCTTCCTTTCCTGCCTGATTTTTTGGGGCAGGTTTATTTTGTCCTGTCTTGTCATTAGGGCTTGTTTAATTGTTGACTTCCCTAACCTTCTATTTTGTTCAAAACTATACACAGCCCATCACCAAATGCTCCACACTCTTGGACTGTTTGAAAGACTATTAATTAAGTGGTTGGCTTCAGTGATTTCATTACAGAAGCACTAACATTTCATCCTCAGGATTCAACTAGATCCTTTCCTTAGGAATATATGGTACTGCTGCAGTATAACAAGCTGAACACTTACAAATATTTCACAAAACATTTACAAGAAGACTAAAATACACTGAGCAGTAGGGTCAGGAAAGAAATCCTCATATACACAAACATGGCCATCAGCTCCTGTCTTTTGTCTACCCTGGTTGCAAAAGGACTGAACCTTCTCCAGCGTTTTCCCACTGCAGCTGCTCGCCCATAGGATCGTGCAAGCTTCCAAGCTGAGCCTCCACGAAGCTGCAGAGCTTGTTGCCCATAGGGAAACTGATGGGCTAGTGTCGACTTTGGCTGCCAGGACCACTAGAATGTATTTACATGTTAGTGCTACAATCCAGACACTGCACACAGATCAGAAAGATGAGGATTTAAGAGAAACGTATAGATTTAAAGGAAGGACTTTTTTCTTGTTAAAATAGATGGGTCACACTGAAGAAAATATAGACACTTAGATATGCAAATTTATTAACTTTTTGTTTAGTTTTCCCTTCATGTTATCTCAACCTTCATTTCAAATCCTTTTAGGGTAGAAAGGAAAAAAATGAAGAAAATTAGATTATTTGTTATAACTTTTTATTCTTGCTCAGAAGTAATATGAGCTATCTACTTATAGTAGAAGACTAATATAGATGAGTTAGCCTAATTTATGTCAAATTCATTCTTCAATTTATTGTAATATGGGCTCAATGTTATGATATGGACCCATTTAGTCCAAATTAACACATTTATCAAACACTTTTTTCATGGCTAATGAAATGTGAATATGTGATCTATATAAATATAATAAATATTTAAACATAAATAAAAATGGGACCAACTGTTCAAGTCATACACACAGAAAAGAATTACAGACAATGTACCTTTTTAAAAAATTCTAAGTAAAAAACTGAACCCAAACCCTCCCCCACCTTTTTCCTCTTCTTCTTTCCCTTTTCTTTCTCCTCCTCTCCCTCCTCCTCTTCCTCTCTTATGTCTTCCTATTATTGATTGTAATCGACATCTTTGTTTTAAAGTTGCTGGGCTGAGCTGCCAGCTCTATGGGCCTGAAATACTTGGAAAATAGCTGGGTGGTTGAAATTATAAATCTAGTTCAGATAATGTATTTCTTCAGGCAAATGATTGTTATTGTGTTGCCAGTTCCACTAGAGATCTTTTGCTTCTAGGAATACTTAAAAAAGAAGTCCTCTTGATCTTTTAAAAACCACTTTAAAAACCCAGAGTTGCTAATAAAATATAATAACTTCCTGAAGATTTTTTACAAGAGTGACTTTGTGTAGATGCATATGGTTGTCATGAGCTTTGGGGGACACATATTTAGACCCTCCCAATATGAAGTTAGGCTCAATTATTTGCATTGCACCTTAACTGTCATGTTCTGCACTTTTGCCTACCATTCATGGTTCATCTGGGTCTAATCAAACAGAAATACACATTTTTTAGCCTATAAGTTACTGGGTTACAGGGTCAACCTTGGCAAAAATAGACTGACTAAAAATATGGCCAACAAAGGAGAATAAATGATAGCTTCATGATTGACTTGAGAAAGAATTTGGTTGAAACAGAATAACCATTAGTAAAATGATGAAACAGCAAAAATAGTTTAAGATATTAAATGGGACAAAAGGATCTGCTACTTATATATTATGATTGAAGTCTATTATCAAAAAAATTGTTGGAATTTCTTTAGCTTGTATTCACACATGGAATGGAAGACTGAAGTTTTGATGGTACAGCTGAGATCTGAATTAGAGGGAGCTATTTGAGAAGGCAGACGTGAATGAAATATCATCACAAAAGTCAGTTGGCAGCACATAAGCATAAGGGCCTACTGGGTGGATTTTCAAAAATTCAGGGTATAATATAAGAGGTTTGAGAGCATGAAACAAATTCTTCATTTAAAAAGTCTTGACTGAGACAAACAGTTTCAATTCTGCATTTTAGCCTATGCAAACTCTTTAGAAGCAATTTCACTTCCAACATATGTCTTATTCACCTTTGACTAAATAAATAACAGTTGATGTATATTTTCCACTGAAAATTGATATGGCTATATATTTTAACATAGGTTAAATCTGAGTTATACTTTTTAAATAGTATCTTGAAAATATTTCATGTACAACTGATATAAAATCAGATAATTTTAACAAATGAATGTTAACTTTTAAAGAATTTGTTTTGCCATTCAATTCTATTTCTTTATTTCTTTTTTCAGTCATAGTTTTTTTCCCTTTAAGATATGTTGTGTTCAGTATTCTAAGTAACCCTCATCCATGAAGCCCGCATCTGCCCTGTCTTGTACTGTGCAGAACGCTCCTGGAGTATGTAAATAAATGCGCAGAACAAATCTCTCTGTGAGTCACTGTCACTGTCTCTCTCTCTCTCTCCTTCTCTCTCTCTAGCTCTTAATCAACAGTTTCAGTATTGAATATAACTAGTTACTCAGGAAGCACTGGTTTTCTTACCTTTTCTTATCTATTGTTATTAATGTAGGAATAGATGGTGTATTTTCCTTCTCTTTAACCTTGTCTTATCCATGAAAACTTATTTTTATTTATATGCTAAACAAACATTGATAACCTGCAATGCAACAAGCATTGTGCTTCAAGTAGGGCATACAGATATGAAAAATCTATTCTGTGTTCATGGACATTATAGTCACAGTCAAGAGGGGTATAGTCAAGGAAAGCCCATAGATAGTAAGTTGAAATTTGTAATTCAATATGTTAAGTGCTAAACATTATGAACCCAGAAAAGAATTTTATAATTTAATTGAAGGAGGGAGAATAGGAAGAAAAAGATTATGAGTAAGCCAAGTTCTTAAAGGATGAGAGAAATTAAGGAGATGCGGAGAAATCCAGGCAAGGTATATTTATTTATTAGCAAGGTATCCACAAAAGATTATTAAGAGTCAAGTGTCATGAGGAAAGATCTTTATATAAGCCAGAATATTGGCAGAGCAGGTGGTGGGGATATGAGATACAAAAGAGTCATGCAAAAGAGTGTGAACTGTAACCTGAATGCTAAAAAATGTGCAGACAGTTACTGCAGGATTTCAAGTAGGTACATGAAGAGATAGTTACATGTCAGAAAGGTCATTCGATAAACTTAGACTAGTGTGTGTTGGTTAGAAATAGTAAGAAGGGCTTCCTTTGAGCTGAGTTAGGAGATACGTAGTAATGCAGCTAAGACATGAAGCTTTTGAGCCAAGGCACAAAAATGAGTTGTAGATAAAGATACAGGAACAAGAATGCTTAGGAGGAAGATTCTATTGGACTTGGTGGCTGATGATATTATGAAAGAATCTGAGAAATGATATTTAAGATTTGCTTTCAGGTTTCTGTCTTTAGTAACTAATGTTACCACTGATTAAGACAAAAATATGAAAGAAAAGGATTGGAGGGACAGAGCTATGAATAAGTTAGATTGGAATTTCTGTGGATCACAACTGGAGAAGTCTAGATGACAGTTTTTGTGGAGCTCAGAGGATATAGGTGAGTTGGAAAGAGATAGGGACCTCAGTAGAGAGGAGATATTTTAAAGCATCTGGAAAGGATGAGGAAAGTGAGAGCAGTAACATCCATATGGATAACAGTTATCTGTCACCTGATAATTCACTAGAAAAGGAGTATTATTAACACATGTATTTTCACCACCTTAGAATAACAATCAAAAACATCTAGCTTAATTTAAATTAAAATTTTTAATTGTTATGCCTATATGTCCTTACTTTTTTTGGTTGTTATTCTCTACAATTCTGGGGCCCTTTGATCTATATTTCCTGGTAATACAAAATCATATGTTAGTGAATTAGCTTAATGATTTTTTTTCACTAGTAATCAGAACCTATTTTTAAAGTTTGTTTATCTTTAAGATTATTGTTGTTACAGTATCTATTATACATTTTGGATCCTATTACTCTTTCAGTTTTTATTATTTTTTTTATACTAGAGAAACAATATGATATTTACAAATGTGAGTCTGATTTATTTCACTTATGAGTCTAGTCTCAAGTTGCCTCCATTTAGCCATAAAAGCTTTAAGATCATCCTTTTTAATAGCTGAGTAATATTCCAGAAAGGTGAATAAAGTGCTTTAAAGGATATAACTGTATATATGTCTAAGTGTGTAACATAGATAACCAAACTAAGTTTTTGTTAATTCATCAAACAGAATAGTTTGTACTGTCATTGTTTGATTGTCCATTTTTCATGCTTTGATTTTGTAGCTTGAACAACTACTTCTAAGATAACAATATATAATTTATCAACTAGTGATTTCTTACTGTTAATTTTTTGACTAGTCATTTCCTACTTTTTTTTGAAATTCTGTATTTTTCTACACTTTTTTCCATTTTCCTTTTATTTTTCTAAATAAAAAAAAAGACTGTAACCTAACCACCAACAGGGGAATACAGAAACAAAATTGCATGTGTGTGTGTGTGTGTGTGTGTGTGTGTCTGTGTGTGTGTGTTTGTGTGTGTGCAGAGAGAGGGAGAGAAAGATAATCCCATGGACACACATATGGTATACATATATAGATGTGGTATTTACATAAATGTAATACATATGTATATACATATATAGACACAAAATTAAAAATTCTGTGTTAAGAAGGGAATCATGTCATTTGTGACAACTTAGATGGACATGGAGGATGTTATACTAAGTGTAAAAAGTTAGACATAGAAAAACAATTACTTCACATTTTCATTTAACTGTGAAATCTAAAATAGTCAAACTTAGAAACAAGGAGTAGAATGGTGGTTGCTAAGGGCTCCAAGGAAGAGTAAATGGTTGATATTTGTTAAAGGATGTAAATTTTCAGTGATGTGGGGCAAATAAATTTTGGTGATCTAATGAGCAGCACTGACTGCAGTTAATAATACTGTATTATATAGTTAAAACACTAACAGAATAAGTATTCTTATGACAGAGTCAAAGAAGAAAGTAGTAACTATATGATGGATATGGTAGATTGATTGTGGTGGCCATTTCACAATATATGTACAATTATATTTTAAAATACTATGTTGTAGACATTAAAATACACAATTTTTATTTGTCAATGATACCTGAATAAGGCTGTCTTAAAATGTGAGCATTGTGATTTAATAAAGATCCGATGCAATCTTTGGGATTACAAAGATTGGGATCAATACCCAGCACACTTGATGACTTTCTTCCCAGCAACAGACATTTGTCTCACACACTTTCCAGACATTTTCCAGTATGTGGAATTCCGTGGTGTAGACCTTCAGTCTTCAGAGAGAGAAGAGTATGTCTTAACCAAGCAGCAGAGGATCACTGGGAACTATGTAGGAGGCTGGAGGTGAAGCAGAAAGAGTCCTTACAGCGGGAGGTGCAGAAGAACATGAGATCACAGCTTCTTCCAATTGTGTTCTGTTTGTTGTGATTTTTTGGCTTATCTTGCCATCTATACTTTCTACCATTTTGGGCATGACTCATATCAATAACTGCACTGCCAGTGCTATTGCCAATGCCATTTGCCTCTGTCTCTTATTATTGCTTGATTGCTTTCCCCAGAGCACCCATCTTGTCTCCAATGACCCATTTTCCTGGATCTATGGAAAGTGCTATGTTCCTTTACCTCACACTACGTGACACTGCAGGCTTTGACCTCTCCAGGAAACATCTGCCTAAGTGTCACATATGATTTGCTACTGATGGGTATCCAGCTCCACAAATTGAACATGTAGACAAAAAGGGGCACGAACTCCCTTTTAAGACCACTTTCATAAGAATGATATATGTGTGCTTGTTTTCTTAGATGAAAATGGTCCCAATGTAAGTCTCCATTTAGTAAACCAAAGGCTTTAGTTCCCCTACTTATAATGATATAGAAACACAGTTCTCTATATAATGTTGTCTTGTTTTCTCTTGGGACCAAAAATGGTCACTTCCAAGATGGGTAGCTGGGTGTCTAGTCTGGAAGTTTAGGGAACTATCAACCCAAATGCTGGCCAGTGATGTATGCCCAGCCTTTCTGTACTGCTCTCTAGCCGTGAAGAAGGTGCTGGGTTGTTCTCTTCCATTCTTTGCTACTTTACCACTCCCTGTATGTAGACAATTTGCACTCTTTGTATTCTAATATGAATCTGAGTCAGCCCAGATCATAGGTAAAGCATCTACTACGTATAACATTCAGTGCTGAATTCCAGAGATAATATCCCAAAAGGGTGCTGTCATTGTTTCAAAGGGGCTGATAGTTTTGTAAAGGATATAGCATTGGCATAAGTGACAATAGGGTGAACATTTTGAGTGGTTTCTCTTTCTACAGGATTCCTTCTGGGAGCCTGTTCAGTTTTACTCAGTGAATAACACTGGTTTATTTAACAATTTCTTTGCATGGTGGCCTTTTATAGCCACTCCAACTTTTAGGCTACTGCCCATACACACTTTCTGTTGTCTTTCTAGTCATATTTTTCTTTTTTTGTATTTTTCAACACAACCATATATTTTTAACATAGCATCTATTGTCTTATGTTTTGAAAATCTATTATCTGTCTTCAGTTGTGGCATGAAGTCAAACTTTATTTATTGCTATATATCCTAGGTCTCAGTAAATATTTGTTAATTGAGTGAATGAATAATTACATACAGGTACACAATGTTTCACTGGCTATCTAATATGTAATATTCACATGGTATAAAATGATGAATTAATAAAAAATAAAATGATCTTGCATTCATATGGAATATATTTCGTGGGAGAGATCACCGTTAACTAGTCACATAATAATTACAAATTGTATTTGTATAATCTGCCCCAGTAAGTAATCACTAACTACCATGCCAACAACTCACTCACATTGCAACCTCTAAATCATCTAAATCTGTCTCTTAATCGGCAAAGTAGAGATTTATCATCACCAGATTTGTAAAGGCAGTAAAACTGAACACTTCTTGGCAATCATTAAGAATAGCATAATACTCCACTGCCCTTTTCCAGTCCATCTAGCATTTGGAAGATTAATTTGACAAAGAAAGTAAATATCCTATATGTATAATGCCATTTTCTTACCCGTGTAGTGTATTTGGAGGATTAGGACTCAGATTAAACACTTAGAACATTTGCGACTGAAGTTATAACCTGAGCAACTCTTTTTTTTCAGGGAAGTCTTATTTCAACAAATGAAGTTTCAGAACTTTCAGTACTGTAATAAAGATGTCAAATCTGTCAACATTAATCAAGGCTGTTTTATGCTTATGGAATTTACTGTCTTTTTAAGTAACATATAACTCAATCTTAACTTTCAGTTTCAAAACACACATGTTTTGTTCAAGCAGTGCTTTGAGCACTTTATTATTTTAAAGGAGAACATAACTTCATTCGAGATTGAGTTTCTACAGGCAGATACAATATTAGTTTTATAGGAAAGCATGTCAATCAGCAACTGCTCATATTCTGCCTACCCACATTTGCCAAGAAGTCTAAACAATATTTGTTTGAAAGTTCTGTGATTAACTTTAATACGGTAATGTTGCTCTTTATGTTCAATTGCCCCAGTAAGCATTCCTCCAAGTTGTAGTTGGTAAATAAAGTTGTCATATATATTGACAGTAATAACTAAACTATCACTGCCCACAGCCCTCCTCCCTGCCCCAAATTTTAGGATTGTGGAATTAATATAGCACATTTTTAACAGATCTAAATACCTACCAGCTGCAGTCTTTGAAAGTCTTGTATCATTTTGTTAGCACAATGCCTGCCTACGTGAGCAAAAACATGGGAACTGCATCCGAATGCCGTTGACAAGATTTTTTATTTTCATGATTACTTCTCTGCCTTTTTTTATTTTGCCTGCAGGCAAAGGTTGGCATACATGTCAAGAGAATGTTCTCCAGCTGGGGCCTGCAGTACAGAGAATTGTATATACCAGAGGGCTCATGGGACTCTAGGCAGATTATTATGGTAATATTGGAGGCTGTTGTCCTCTCCCTCCCACAGCTGGGCCGCCTCTCTCATTGTAAGTATTGAAGCAATATGTTTTGCAAATTATACGTTGGGAACAACAGGGACCCAGTAAAGTGAGGAAAAAGAGAAACATTGCAAAATGTTGCCTTTAATATTATATTTTTCTTGTTCATCAAGCAAAATAAATTAAAGCTTTAATTTTTTTATATTAAATGAGGAACATATATTGAAAAAAGAGCTATATGAGTAGAAACTTAATATTGATTTTATTGAGTGAGAGTTTTAAGAAAATATCGTTACACAGAAATTAGACAGTAGCCTGATTCAAGAGAATCATGGTAAGATTACATAATAGCCTTTATTATGGATTTCAAAAATCCTTTTGAGTCCAATGAAGCTGGGTTAGCAAAAACTGCACAAAAAATATCATTTTAATTAGTGCTAATGTGATCTCGTCATGGTCCAGCTGTTTCACACAAGATGAAAGCGCATGTTACTTTATTAGTAATGCATCTTAGAAAAAAATGTCACATGCTTTCAAACATTTGTTATTAAAGTACATTTTAATATAATGGTAGAACAACATGATTGATTCAGCCAAATGAGGCATTAGTGAAATTCAGGCAAAAAGGTTTAAAAGCCTTCTTAACTGAGGAAGAAATGTTTTCCTTCTGACTACTCTTCCTTTCTGGAAATATGAATAACAAAACAATAATTATATTTCTAGTCTGGATTTTGAAGCTATATATAAGCAGGAGTTAAACTGTAATAATTCACAAATCAGCACTTTCCCCTTAGAGAACACAAAGTTTCCTCCAAAATGTAAAGTTGTAGCCTAATATTAATGAATGCTAGCTGTTTGAGTTTTCAATAATGAATTTAAATTTATTCATCAGTAAACACTTCCACAGATCTCTCCATAGAGTCTCCAACTCATTCTTTTTAGATTAAGCTTCCATTATTTCAGCCACTTTAACTTCATCTAGATATGAATCTGGCATACTTAGAAAAAGAGCTATGTTCTAATTTAAAAACCTAGGACTATAGGTTAAATAGGTCCCTGAATTTTTATTTGCTTTAGCAAGAATGTGCCTTTCACATGATAAATAATATTAAGTATAGTACATTTATTTGTAATACATATTCTATTCTTTGGCTAAATTTTCACCACACACCTATAAAACAGTTCACTATGAACAATGCTGTGCCAGGCTAGTATGTTTATCTACTCTATTTATTTGATATCATGCCAATATATTTCAGCTTGCTATTGATAGGGGTGTTCACGTACAATTTACTCCCCTTGAGCTAAATATTCATTTAGGAGGAATTTAGTAAATAAAAGACTGGTAGGAAGTGATGTTCAATATAGATGCCAACCTCTATGATCTGTTACTAAATTACAGTTATCATTTGGAAGTGGTAGTAGGGAGGAGGGAAAACGCCAGCAGTTCTCTATTGTTTTTCAGCCTTGTTTCTCATTATTCCAATCACTGTCTCAGTGTTTAGTCAAAACCAACACAAGTACTCAAGTTGATTGATGCTATCAGGGAACTTGTGTGTCTGTTTCAAGACTCCGCTGCGTGACGGAAGACGGCTCTGCTTTATTGTACTTTTAACTCTTCTTGTTAAATAGACTCAAGCAAGTTTATTCCTTTGAAAGTCCAAGAGACTAAACAAAAGACAACTTTTGTTTTATAAAATAAGCACTGTTTTCAATGGTTCTTTTCTGTGTGTAGGATTGCCTTGGTTGGCAAACGAATTTCCTAACAAAACAACCATTCAAGGTGCAATTAACGTATCATTTTGAATAGTGGTTTAAAAAAAGATACGTGATTTTTCTACACATTATGTCACGCTACAGAATGTGACAGCAAACAAAATCTTCTTGTAATTTTATTGGAAAGAGAATGTAGGAATCAGAAAGCCATGAGAAAGGAGAGGAGAGAGACCACATTTCTTTGGCCCTGCTTATCCTTATATTGCACCTCTGGAGTGCACTTCCCTGGTCATCAATAGGAGAAATAATATTCCACATGAGATGTATTACCTTTATTTTTACTTTGAATTTTTCATAATTTTGAAGCATACTTTTGTGACTTTTCCCCATGTATTGAAAATATAAGTACCTTTCTGTTTAACAGTATGACTGCTCTGTACCTACTAGGAACAAAGCACTTGCCACAAGATACTTTTTTCTCTCTCTGCTAGTTAGAGAGATGTCTAAGTAAAAATGGATCTGGTCCCAACTATCATTTCCATCACACAAAAGACAGAAATTCCATCATGTCCAGATAATATCCAGAGCTTGGGTAGCAATGGAGAGTGTCATAGAGGTGCCATACTATAAAAAAGGCCTGGCAGCTCTATGGGCACTGAGAAAACACCTGGTGACTTTCAGGAATCACATTGCACTTTCGCAAATACTCATAAAATACAGTATATTCAAATTGTATTTATAATACGCCTACTGTGTGTGAAGTGTATGCTAAATATTTCAAGGTTTCAGATGAAATTAAAAATAGAATTTCTAATCTGATTTTGTTAGGGAGACAAATATCATAAAAGGATAAAGTATAGGCTAAGGGTTGTCATATTCTGATGGTAGACATCAAGGGCTTCAGGATACTAGGTAGTCACCATGGGCAGAGATGTGTAGCTATGCTTCAAGCGGAAGAGCTGGAAGGGAATATTAACTGCTGGGGGATTTTGAATGATGTCATTCAAGGAGCTGAAATGGGAATGTATATGTACATTTTTGTGGAGACTTTCTCAGCATTAATGAAGAATTCTCATTCAGTTGATAATTTAGGGTACAACTTAGTATACATTTTAGTAGACATATTCTCCCAAAACATCAGTTCTAAAGGAATAGTGAAACAAATGCAGATGGACTGAAGGCTAATTTTCCAGACCTATGAAACTAACTCACTTGCACTCAGTTGTATTGACTCTCTTGATAATATTCTGAGGGAAAGAGAGAGAGAGAGAGAGAGAGAGAGAGAGAGAGAGAGAGAGAGTGAATCACATTCAAAGTATATTTTTCTGAGTCAGAATAACTAAAAGAGCAAATTTTTGGACTCCACCATAGGCTCCATCAGTACAACTCAGAAATTTGCATTTTAGATAATACACATGGTGATATTTATGTACAGTAAAATTTGAATCTATCAGTAAAAATTTTTCACAATGCAAACAGTGTTTGTATTTATTTAAGAGAAAATAGAACTGACCGTCAGACAATCAAATATAGAAGTACAGTAATACCTCAGTTTATGAATGCTTCTATTGGCAAACAATTGTGTTAAAAAACAACAGCTTTTGACAAAATTTTTCTTCCACTTGCAAATTCTGCATTGGGCAACAAACACAACCATGGCCACTTTCCCCACATAAACACAAATGCAGTTATATTCCTCAAATTTGTAAAACAAATGAAGTACAAAAAATGATTTGGGTTTACATAGTCTCAGCATCAGTAGATTCCAGGTGTCACACTACAATCTTTTAAAATTATTGTTCCTTTTAATTCCCATGCTACTATAGGTGTAGGTACTACTTTATTCTACAATCTTATAGATGGGTAAATAACTCTAAGGTTTGTGATTGCGAGAAGATCATGGAAGGAAATTAAGTGACATAGTTGAGATTCAACCACTCTATCCCAGTTACTGCCATGGGCTTGCTGGTTTTCTGCTGCTGCCTACTGGGATCTTCATGCAGCTTCCTTACTAAACAGCTATGTGGTCTGAGAGAATCAATACTATGAGTTCTTTTAATCAATAATATATGGGATGTATAGTTAGGTGGAAAAGTCTACCAAAGCCGACATTGCACGATACACTCAAATTGCTTCTTTTGAATTGGCTCTGCAATAGTGATATGAAGGTTGAGTGAGAATGTGCTGACAGATAAATGTAGAGAAAGTTAACTGCACATAAAGCTCATTGAAACTGCACATATTTTGTTTATGAAACTAAAGAAAAAGAGATGGATAGAGGGAGAGGAAATATAGGGAAAGGGGACATAAAAAGTTAAGATGTGCTCCATATTATGTGCCAACTCCCCATATGGAATGTAATCATTATGTACTGTAAATATGTACTAATAAAAAATCTTAAAATCACTTCAAAACTCAGGAGGTTTTTTTTTTTAAAGAAATAAGGGCAACATAAGGGTCATAGTAAGATATGCAAGTGAGGAATGAGGTCAGTACTAGCCATTCAACCCTTCTAGCCCCACCAATAAAGCATTAGTTTGCAGTGCAGAATTGCGAATAAGGGCAGAGACTCTGAAGTCAGATTACTTGCTATAAAATCTGACTTCCGTCATTAATGTGTGTGACATCAGATATTTGCCTAAATTTCCTGGGTGTCAGTTTCCACATCAGTAAAATGGGAATAAATGTAGGCTCATCTTTGAGGGAATTTTTGTGAAGATTAAATGAAGAACCTTGGTTAAACTTCTTAGCTTTTAGGTATTTATCAGAATCCATCCAGAGAACATTTTCAAATCACATGGCTTTAACCATCCTGATCCCTAGCAATTCTGATACCTCCTTCCCACCTCATAGAATGATGGTGTATGTGTGTGTACATGTGTGTGCTTAACATAGATATTTTCAATTATTCCCATAAATTCTTAAAAAATTATGAAATGATTAAAAATTCTCTGAGTAAAGTTGGATTTGTATAATGGTTTTGCCATGTCAGAGGTTTTTTTGCAAGAAGAATTAATAGTAGATTATTTTAGGATTTAGAATTATACTTTGAAATTGGCAGCTATAAGATTTTGTATATTTAGAGTTTCTTCTGTGATGACTATGGTAAGAGACAAATGTTTTATTCTTTCACATTTGTAACACTTCTGAGTATAGCTAGCATGGGATTAAGTAAAAAAAAAATCTAACTGCTCTGAAATCCCTGTTTATGTGTGCTCTACAAAAAAGGTTTCTTGAGGGACTCTTATTTGCTGATTCTTTATCAATTTTATTTCTGTATGTATTATGTGGTATTATTGCTATTATTATTTTTTATCTCTATATCACTGCTGAAGACAGGATTACATTTTCCTTTGCTAGATTTTCTTTTTTGTCTAGCAGGAGGAACATCAAAATTTAAATATTTACATTAGGGATCATGTTAAGATATATTTTTCTTTTCTCCTAACCACTTCTAACAGGAGACAGAACAATATGAGAAAGTTAAGATAATATTTGTCTTTATTGGTGTTTTCATGCTGTTTTCTAGTTGATTTATCTCATTATTTAATGCCAAAATGTGAGACCTGATAAAATAATAATGCAAAATGCTGTATGCTTGCTTGGTTTTTATTGTATCAATTTGTATTGAAAATACATAAAATATTTAAAAAATAATAATGCAAAAATTAAGTAGGTCTGATGAACACTGCGGTGTTCATTTTGACAGTCCTTGAATAACTGCGTTTGGGTGCTGAGGAGGGTGCACCATAGATATGGAAGAAAGGAAGAGTTGGTTGAAGAAAGACTAAAATTTCAACAGTCGCCCCTGCCTCCCAAGTGTTTTAATTTTCTTCAAGAATCCCACAGAGGCTTTAGACAATTTTTAGTTGTCAAAATTGTTGTTAGTAAGCAGGGATTAATCAATTAACAGTTTTGCACAAAATTTACCAACTGCTATTCACTGCATTATCAAATACAAGCCTTACTCCAACTCTGAAGTTGGTACTAAACCTTACCTTGAAAAAACTATGACCACATCTCTAATTACTCAACAAAGCCACAGTCTAAATTCTGAAGTGTCTCCTCTAACTAGAGAATAGGGCTTATACTAAGTGTTTTATGAATATTATCTAAAATTCTCATATCGATTCTATAAAATGATATTGCTGTGTTTTATTTAGAGATGATCAGATGAAAGCTTAGTAAGTCAGCAATCTTGCCTAATACCACACAGCTTGTGGTAGGTTGGAATTAAGGCAAGGCAGACCTCAGGATCTGTATTAAAACTCCATGTCCCTCCGTGTCCTTTCCACTAGCTCCCCAAAAACCTTCAGCATGTATTACCCATGTTCGTTCTCTAACCAGCCATTATGTACCAACATTTCTCAAATCAGTGGTAAGAATTATAAAAGGCATTTGAGAGAGCTTTCATCCTTTCATATGGGTTAAAAAGGAACCAGACTTTGGATCTTTTGAAAATCTATTTCTGCCTATTAAAATGCTAAAGAAGTTCTTTCAAGATCTACATAGTAAAACATATTAGTGAGCGTTTGTGATAGTACATTATCTCAGCTAAGTCAAAACAAATAGACTTAAACTATGAAAGGAGAATGCAAATTAGTAATTACTTCCATTTATCCTGCTTCTGCAGGGTACAGGCTAGGGACAATGGAAGGATAAATGAGGCATGCGAGACAAAATTCTTGTCACTGCAGTATTTATAATCCAGCTGGGTAGACTGAATCTACATGCCTGTTCACTGTATGTGTCCTATACCACAAGAGAAATCCTGGTTGATTTGAGCACTTTATATTTTCCATGTCCCTGATTCAATTCTAGCTCCATGATTGTACCAAATGGGAAATTTAATAACCAGAAAATACTTCTGCATCCCATCAATATACAAATGTTGATCAAAATATACAGAGAATATTTAAGTGAAAATGATCACACTAAAGACCCATCCCCATTAATTTCCTTCAAAACACCTTTCCTCACTTTGAACATTGTTCTTGGCACTTTATACAGCAGTTCAGGAAGACCTCTTTGGTGAGCATCTTTAAGAGCTGTGATCAAAAATACAGTGAAGACTTCTGCTTAGTGCCATCCAACAGAAAAGATTTATAAAATTAACATGACGTGTCCTCATCCTCCTTGTTTACCAGATCTGGTTCCATATGACTTCTGGCTCTTCCCCAAAATCAAAATAACTACAAAAGGTAAACATTTTAAATTAATTCAGGACATCTAGGCAGCCACTACAGTGCAACCAACACTAACAAAAGAGGACTTACATGTGAAACTGCTTCAGAAGGAGGCAAGAATTATAGAGTAAGGCCAAAGATATAGCTCAGTGGCACAGTGCCTGCCTGGCAAGTGCAAGGTTCTGAGTTTGATTCCTGGTGCCAAGAAAGATTGATAGAATAAGTGTGCTTCAAGTCAGAGGGAGAATTTTGAAGGGAATTAATTGCAATGTATTTTTCTGCAATAAATTTAAAAATGTACGCATTCACTATATTTTTGATCATGTCTCAGAGTAACAGGGATCAGTATCATCTTCCCATTTGACAACAAATAAACCAGATAAAATATTTGAAACCACAAAGGACAGTGATCTGTGAGAGACACAATTGTCATGAGGTGAGCTTTCTGATTGTTCTAGCTAACTACATGGAGGGTATTTCTAGGTCATGACTCAAAAAAGAGGGACTCTGGCTACAACTGGCCAACTCCCTAAACTGAGGGGATGGAGTTGTGAGACTGGGGAAAGCAAGTCATCTGGAGTTTACAGGTCAGTGCTTGAGAGAAAGAATTCCAGGTCTCTACAGAGTCCTCCTTGAATAGTCAGAGGAGTGTTGATTGCTGGAGGCATGTGAGGAAGCTACCCACAACTGAGGAAAGGCCCATCTGAAAGGGTTAGAAAAATGAATACCTAGGATTAGCGTCTATTCCCACAAGCAAGCCTAGAACACATTGTAATTTATGAGGCGTTGGGAAGATTACTCAGAAGGAATTTATCTCAGTGGTGAGAATAACTAATCTTACACTAAACAAAGCTCTGATCCCAACTAAAATACTAAAATCAAGACCTAAAAAAGATTGCATTGTTTTCAGGTTTCTTAATCATATTCCAGAAAAAAATCTTGAGAATTTAATATTTTAAGGAATACAAAATATTCAGCATCTAAGTAAGTAAAATTCATAATATCCAGCTCCAATTGAAGAAAGCACAATGTGCAAAGAAGCAGGAAGATATAACCATTAATGAGAAGACAAACAATGAATCAAAACAAGCTCAGAACTCATATGATTGTTAGAACTACCAACAAAAAACTCTAAAATAATTTTTATATTTGCAAATATATTTAAAAAGTAAAGCACAGTTATGAAATCTATTTTCTTTTTTTATTTTAGAGAGGATAAAACAAAACATAACAAAACAGAAAACAAAGCAAATCAGAAGAAAACAATGTAAGTGACACAGATTTCAAAGCAAAACAACGGGAGATCAACAGTGGCTACCATATTATCTCTTGTTTTCTTCTGAATAGTTGCCCATATCCTCACAATCAAGGAATTCATACAACAAAAAATAGTATAAAACTGATCAAAACAGAATAATAAAGGCATTATAGGCCTTCAAAACCAGACAATACGAAAATCAACAATGGCTACCATAATGTCTCATTTTCTTCAAAATACCTTCATGTATGTTGAAATTAAATAACACGAAACGGACTAAAACCACTCTAAACAAAGAATAAAATCATTACTGAATTTCACAGCAAGATGATAGGAAATCAGCAATGGATACCATAATATCTTTTTTCTTCAAAGTAGTGTTTCATATCATCATGCATAGTAAAATCAATTCTCGTAAACTGTTTAGGAGAAGTTCTAGGCACGTATAAGCCTCTACATGTACACCTATCCTTTCTGCATTAGCAGGAAAAATAAAATGAAACAAATTACTAGAAAAACCAGAAATGAAAAAGACAAATAAATAACAATAGCAAAGAGCCCATAAAAATGACTATAGGCCTTCAAAACAAGGTGGTAGGAATATACCTAAGGTTGTTATTTTACAAAGTAATCTTCAAAAGAGTTCCTAAGATCACCAGACAAAAACATGCAAAATTAATCCAATCCCATGAGTGTTTAACAGTTTTGTGCCAAGAACTAACAGAATTTGTAGCACAATTATCTTAGCTATCTTAAGTGTGTTTATACAAATTTAGATATTTTTTCTTTTCCCTTCCTTTTTTTTATCCTTTTCCCAGAGTTATTATTTTTTTTACCCCTTTGAGCATATTCTTACCTTTC
>PVJX010017309.1:0-38596 GCA_004027295.1 Dolichotis patagonum
TTTTTGGTACCGGGGATCGAACTCACAACCTCGTGCCTGCCAGGCAGGCGCTTAAGCCACTGAGCTAAATCCCCGGCCGTCTTTTGTGTGTGTGTGTGTGTGTGTGTGTGTGTGTGTGAGAGAGACAGGGTTTCACTATGCAGTTCAGGCTGGCCTTGAGCTTACTCCGTAGCCCAGGCTATCCTCGAACTCCTGGTGATCTTCCTGCCTCAGCCTCTCCAGTACTGGGATTACAGATGTGCCACACCAGGCCTGGCCTGGATCTTATTTCTTGATACATTCTGCCAGTCTTTCTTTTGATTGGTGAATTGAGACTATTTACATTGATAGTTATAACTGATACATTATTTGGTTTTGGGTTTTTTGTTTTTGTTTTTTGAGACAGTCTCATTGTGCAGTTCAGACTGACCTTGGACTCACTATATAGCCCAGGCTGTCCTTGAACTCAATGAGATCTTCCTGCCTCAGTCTCCCAAGTTCTGAGATTACAGACGTGCACCACCATGCCCACCTTGACTGATATGTATTGATTTATCCTTGTCATATTATTTTCCTGTTGTTGATTCCCTTTCCCTTCTGTTTACTTGCTTGCTTTGCCTTGCCGGTGGATTCATTCTATTTAGAATCTTGAAAGTGTCATCATTTTCTAGAATGTCTCCAGAACTTTTTGAAGTGTGAGTTTTAGTGGTCATGAATTTCTTCCTCAGGTGTTCTTTGTCATAGAAGTGTCTTTTTTATCCATCAGTTTTGGAAGATAATTTTGTGGGGATTAGTATGAGTTGGAGATTATTTTCTTTTAGAGCTTGAAATATTTTACTCCAAACTGTCCTTGACTTAGAGTTTTTGTTGAGAAGTCTGCTGTGATTCTGATGGGCATTCCTTTATAGGTGATTTGTTTGTTTTCTCTAATAGCTTTTAACATTCTGTTCTGTGGCTAATTGGAGTAAGTATGCTTCACTTACCTTCAACTTCTTTCTCTATGCTTGGGAAGTTTTTTGCCTTTACTTCTGTGAACAGGTTTTTTATGTCCTTTGTGCTATGTTCTGATTTTTTTCATTCATTTTGATCTGACTTACGTTATTTGCATTATACCCTGATGGACTGATTTTTTTGTGGTTCCTTGCTGTTTTTAACAAGTGTTCCCTTTGATGATTACTAACTGTAAACCTGTCTTCTAGATTTGATATTCTGTCCTCACATTGATTCATTCTGTTGTTATACGCTTTCAGTAGAATTTGGATGTCTGTTTGAATCTTTTTCATTCTGTTCTTTCCTATGGTGAACACTCATGGTTTCCATCACTTTTCTGAGTATATTTCTTTTCTTTCTTTTTCTTTTTTTGGTACTGGGAATCAAACTCATGACCTCGTGCTTGCCAAGCAGACGCTTATGTTGCTGAGATAAATCCCTAGTCCCTTCCATCATTTTTCTAAGCTCCTCTGTTTTTTTTATCTGTATCTATTCCTTTTTTTTTTTTTTTTTTTTTTGGTACTGGGGATTGAACTCATGACCTTGAGCTTACCAGGCAAGTGCTTGAGGCACTGAGCTAAATCCTCAGCCCCTTCTATATCTATTCAAGATTCACTAACCATGTCTTTCATCATAGTTATCATCTCCCCCTCTCTCTCTTTGGTACTGGGAATTGAACTCAGGACCTTGGGTTTGCAAGGCAGGCACTGTGCCGCTGAGCTGATCCCCGGCCTGGTTATCATCTCTTTAGTTACCTATGAAATTATCTCTGATTTGTGTTTTTTGTGAGACTCATTCATCTGTTTTGTTACTTCTGCTGCTGTTATTTCAGAATGTTTAGCAGAGTGGCTTTTGATTTTTTTTCTACCCCAGTGACTCCTGGATTTGCTTTGGGTGAGCTGAAGGTCTGGGACTGCATCTTGCTTCTATGTTTTTGTGTGTTCTATTTTTTAAAGTTTGTTTTCTGGATAAAAGGGTCTAAATTGCTTATGGTAGATAGCTTTACTACTGGTATTGAGACCTCCTTAGCGATTGACTACTTTTCAGAGACGTCTTCTAGGTGTAGCTGGCTTTTGGCTTTTGAATCTGCCCCAAGATCCTGACTTTTCTTTCTCTCTCTCTTTCTTTTTTTGTTTTTCAGAGTAGGCAAATTTACTGGGGAAAAGGACCAGGGAATGAGGAACGGTAATAGCTGCCGAGAGACAGGAGGGGTCCCGAATGCGTTGCCCTGACTTTCCAACTTTTCAGGGATGAGAAGTTGCTACCTACTTGGTCTAGCATTCATTTCTTTGGCAGTGGACTATGGTATGGTTTATGACCCCCAGACAGTCTTGGTATTGGCATACAAGGAAGTATAGCTGATTGCAAAAAGTATGTCACCTTGGCTAAAGTACTATAATCAGTAATTACAGTAGCTTAAAGCACAGCCCAGAAAATGACAAACTGTTCACTGTTAACTTGCCACCTTTAACCATCGGTACAAGACTGATAGTGTGTAACAAAATCTAAAGGAAATCAGAATATTATATACAGTAAAGATCCTCTCAATGGAGTGATTTTTACGCTCGGGAGAAAATTTAAAAGGATAGGAGTAAAAATTAGATAAATGAAAGAAGAGAAAGAGATTAGAAGCATAGCTGAAGGACAAAGGAAGATTATCAAAGCTTTGGGAAACTGATAAAAAAGGAGAAAAAGAAAGATGGGAAAGACAAAAATAAGAACTAAACAGAAAAAAAACCTAAAAAACAATGTTCACACTTGAAAAAGCAAGCAAAAAATCAAGAGTAAAGAAAACAAAAGCAAAGATAAGAGTTGTCTTATGGTTCCAGCCTGTGACTTCGGGATAGCTGTAGTTCCATGGCAGTGCAGTCCTGCCACGCTGCCTGCCAGAGTTAAAGTTACAGGCACGCACCACCATGCCTGGCTACTGTTTTTCTTTTCTCTTGTTTGTTTTTGTTGTTGTTGTTGACATATGGTGTTTCACGTTGCTGAGGCTGGTCCTGAACTCCTAGACTCTGACTGTCCTCCTGACTCAGCCTCCTGAGTAGCTAGGGCTACAGGTGCCACTGCACCCCATTCCATTATCCCTTGCTACATATTGTATCATTCTTAATGTCCTTACTATAACACTGTATTGGTCAGTGTTTTACTGGAGAAGATAGATGTAATACAAGATATTCAAATGTGTGAGAAATTGCAAGATTGGCTTATGATGGTCAGCCACAGAGTTGGATGAGGAAGCGTGCAGAGGGTGCCTGCATGCTGGGGGCCGAAGGACTCAACTTAGGGTTTGGAGCTCACTGCAGTGTCCCATGCAAGTCCATACCAGGAGGCCAATGGGTCTGCGACAGAAAGCTGAAGATCGTGCGCTGGAGTCTGAAGGATCCAAGGCGGAAGCTGAAGAGTCTGCACCTGAAGCTGAGACGATGTCTGAGCTGAAGGTGAAGACTAGCTCCTCCAGAGAACAGAACCTCATCTATCCTCCTCCTTCCGTTGTACGCCATCCAGGAGATGAGCCACCCTGGGGTGTAGAATTGCGAAGCCACATTAGTTAAGCTTCTAAATGTCTCAAGTCGGCACAGTCGGCCAAGTGCTACAAATAGGTATAGCTCTGCCTCCATGTTAACTAGGTAGCTTCCTGTGTTCCTTATGCCAAAGTCTGGATTCACTGCTGAGAATTAAACATCGCATTACAGCTGGGTGCTTCAGTCTGCCATAGATTGAGTTCTGGCAGTAGAAGCGTATTGTAGGTCTGTGACGGGGAGGCGCTCTCCTGCGTGCCTTTATCCCTTGGGACAGGGGGCCGGGAAGCTCCTCACCTCTGCCCATTCTGCATGGGGATTTTGGAGAGGATACAAGGGAAGTAAGGTTTGTGATGCCAGCACATTGAATGATCTGGTAAAGACTGGGTACCCAGAAACCTGAAAAAAGGGCCATGCTTGAAAGATTCTAAATTAGGGAAATTGAGTAGCCTGTTTAATCGGAAGCATTTGAGCCCTGTGATAGTAAAATTATCATATAAGTGGGTTACAGTGAATGCACGAGAGAGTTGGACTTCGGACATCTCCTTGGAGAGCAATACAAACTCCATTCCACAGAATGCTTGTGTCTTTGTAGTGCTTAATTGTGCCAGAGAAAAATCATTATAAAGCTTTTGTTTGTTTTCTTGGATATGCCTTGTGTTGGGTGCAAAAATATCTTTGCCATTTTTAGAGGCTTCTCATCCTGCTATGGATAGTCTAAAGATTACTTACAGGATGCATAAACAGTATGACATTCATTATTTTCAATTTTAGTCCTCATGTAAGGATTTCTGTTCTAAATATGTAGCTTGTAAACCTCTTACTTTTTTACCCTCGGGGGGGGGGAAATTTAAAAGGGATAGGAGGAAAAACTAGATCAATAAAAGAATAGAAAGAGATTAAAATCATAACTGAAGGACCAAGAAAGATTACCCAAGCTTTGGGAAACTGGTGAAGAAGGAAGGAAAGGAAGACAGAAAAAGCAAAAATAAGAACTAAGCAGAACAAAAATACTAAAACACAATGTTCACACATGAAAAAACAAAATCAAGAATAGAGGAAAAAAAAAAAAAGCAAAGATAGGAGATTGTTCTGTGGTTTCAAGCCTGTGGCTATCTTCTGGGATCTGCGGTTTTGTGGTGTGCCTACATGGCTTATGAACCTACTCACACGGCGCTTTCCTCATTCTTTTATAGGCACGTCGTATTTGACAGACATCGTATGGTGGGCTGGCACCATTGCAAGTAAGTGCGTCTGTGAAGGTCTGGCTGGCTGAGTGTGGGCAGGGCCAAGGAGCAGGGAAGGGTGTCCCTGCGTCCTCCCAGGCCCTGCACACTGCACTCATCCTCTCCTTCCCCCAGTGCTTGCTTCCTTCTATAGGGAGAGCTTTAAGTTTAGAGAAAACAACTCACACATTCACATCTTTTGTCTTAGAAGAAAAGCAAATAACATGCTTGCCGTTCACCACCATTTCCATAGGTGATGATCGTGTACTAGTATTTCAGAAAAAGTGACAAATTCTAGTGGATAAACATTTAACCTGATTTAAATGTTATGCAGTGTACTAGGACATTACATGGTATCCCTTAACATTTCAGTTAAAAAATATGTTAAAATAAAGAGTACTGTAAGGGACCGAGCATGGTGGCACACACCCATAATCCTGGCTACTTGGGAGGCTGAGGCAAGAGGATTACAAGTTCAAGGTCCGCCTGGGCAATCTGTGAAACTTCAAAATTTTCATGAAAGTATTTAAAAATTAAATTTAATTTTAAAAAAACACCCAAGGATATATTGAGTACATGATACTCAGTATCACAGTTGCCTTCAGCCACTATTAGTGACATTGGATGTTTTCACAGCAGGCTGGAACTACACCCCGACCAAATGGACCGGTAAAGCTGAAGGTTTCACACCGTGCCACCACGCCCCGTAACACGCAGGCAATGCCCTTGGATGCGCTTGCACACAGGGAATGGGAAGCAGCCCTGTTAAGGGTGGTTTTTTTGTACCAGGGATCGAACACATGACCTTTCACTTTCCAGGCAGGTGTTTATGCTGCTGAGCTAAATCCTTGGCTCCCTGTTATGGTTATGTCAGATGTTCCCGCCCCCCTGCACATGTCTCACGCAATCATGGATGCCGCTGAATCTAGTGTTTGTGATTGGTTCATTGTCTAGCACTCTGATTGGTGGTGTGAGTGCTGCACCCGCCCAGGGACTGAGCCACGTATAGTATAGACCTCCCAAGAAGGCAGGTCTTTCTTTCTCTTTTGCCCTTTGTGCTTTCTGTTTACCACACAGTGAACCACAGCCCCTCAGGCATGTCATTTTGCCTTGGAGCCAGTTGATTATGGACTGAAACCTCCAACCTGTAAGAAATAAACCTTCCTTTCCCTAACTTTGGGCTTCAAGTATTTTGTCTCAACAACAAGAGAAAAAAGTAACTAAGACAAACCCTTTCAGAGTGAGGCCGTGCGAGCATTCGACTCTGCAATCCTGCTTCATCAGAGCTCTCTCACTGAGGTGTCCTTTGGTTCTCTTGACAGTGGCAGTTGGTCAGATTGGAAACTTCCTGGCCTACACGGCAGTTCCCACAGTCCTCGTGACTCCTCTGGGTGCCCTTGGAGTGCCGTTCGGGTGAGAGCTGATGTTTTGCTAGTTAATGTTAGTTTAGATACAGAATACTTTTCATTTTAAATGTCTCTTAAAAAAATAAAATTGTAAGTAAAGTCTTCAGAATTCTATATCATTTAGTTTTAACTCTTCTCTCAGAATTTCTTTTTAGTGTATTCCAGGTTCTAGTTTGTGTGTGTGTGTGCGTGTGTACATGCGTAGAGCTGGAGATCAAACCCAGTGTCTCATGCGTGCCAGGCAAGTGTTGTACCACGAAGCTGCATCCACAGCTCCCCAAATCTAACCTATTTGTGCTCTCAATGACCCTGATGCTGTTCACTCTCCTGGACTTTGCCCTAGGTAACTTCTTAGAAATGAGGGTCTTCTGTATACCCTGACAAGTTGTTCTTTTTTTTTTTCTCCCCTGACACAGGATCTCACTGTAATTCAGGCTGGTCTTGAACTCACAGCAATCCTTCTGCCTTAGTCTCCTAGATCCTGGGATTATAGACATGTGTCACCACACCTGCCTAACCTTGGGAAGTTATTCTGAGAACTCATGAAGCAAAACACTTCAGTTGAGCCAAGAGTAGTGGCACACGTCTGTAATCCCAGCACTTAGAAGGCTGAGGCAGGAGGATCACCATGAGTTCCCAGCCAGCTTGGACTACAGAGTAAGCTCAAGGCCAACCTGAACAGCGTAGTGAAACCCTGTCTCAAAGAGACAAAAAGAAAACATAGCAGTTGGTGGTGTTAAGCTTCCCTTACTGGATCCTGGCCCGTCCCCACCCCCTCCAGTACAGTACAGAGCCTAAAACCTCTGATGGATGTGAACTAGGGTCATGGCACATGGCCAGCAGCAGAGGGGTTTCCGGAATCCAGAGTGAACCGAGAAACTGGGGGCTTTGGGTTTTACAGTAGCTGGGGTGCTCTGGGTAGAGTTTTGCACGTTCCAGCGCTCAGGGCTGAGAGCTCAAAGCTGAGTGTTCAAGCAGCTTTCTCATCAGGTCTGAAGGGGAAGCAAGGAAAGGAGCCTTGAAACCTGCTAGTTGTCAGAAACCACTAATGGAGCCCCTTTTCTTTTTTTTCTTTTTTCTTTTCTTTTCTTTTTTTTTTTTTTTTTTTTTTTTGTGCCGGGGATCGAACTCACGACCTTGCATTTACCAAGCAGGCACTTATGCTGCTGAGCTAAACCCCAGCCTCATTTTTTTTTATTGCTGTTATTTGTTTTGTTTTGTTTTTGGTACAGGGTCTCACTATGTAGTCCAGGTTGGCCTTGGACTCACCATATAGCCGAGGCTTGTGATCCTTCTGCCTCAGCTTCCTAAAGTGCTCAAATGACAGGCAATGTATCACCATGCCAAGCTGGAGCCCCCTTTTACAAACTTTCTGTTAAAATACACGAGACCAAGTAACTTTTCCAGAAGAGAGGTTTTATCTTGGCTCTTGATTCTGGATGCTTGAAAGGCTGATTCCTGTCAGCCACACCAAGTAGGGCCACGGGCTGCATCCCTGTGTGGCGGAAGGCGGAGGCAGCAGCACAGAAGGGAAGGCCTCCTGAATGACCACTCTCCCTCAGTGGATAATCAGTCCTGTGCAAGCTGCTGAACGCTACATGATGGACCAGACGGCAAGGGGAGTTTTGGCAGGAGCAAACCATATCCAAATTATGGAACTTGGCTTACCACGAAAATTGTTTTAGGAGGTGTTTACTAAGTAGATGACCACATTTCCTCTTGTGAACATGTTTATGTTCTTTATCATTGAAGAAATCGTTCATAGGCAGAGATAAGACAGTGGAGGAAAAAACAAGCTTCCAGCACATTGGAAACATTGGCTTTCAGCTGTATTCTACTCCCAACCCCCATCTTTCAGTGAAAAGCATCTATGCTGAATGTTCACATAAGCGTTCAGGTTCTGTGGTAACCACTGTGCTGTTCACATGTAGCATTTTGAAGCGTGTTTTGTAGCTTGTTGCTCCTCTATTCCTCATGTCAGTGTGGCTTGGCATCCCTGCACCCCTGTGTTTTCTTTTTTCTTTTTTTTTTTTTTTTTTTTTTTTTTTTGGTACTAGGGATCAAACTCATGATCTTGCTCTTGCCAGGCAGGCACTTATGCCACTGAGCTAACCCCCCAGCCCCAATCCCTGTGTTTTCAGCGCCCCTGAAGAGCTGCAAGGGCAGGCATGGGACCGTGTCCTGATGCACTCCTGCGGCCTCCCCAGCCACTCCCCGGGACGTAATCAGGCCAGCCCTGCCCTGTGGTTCTTAGATGGCACATTGACAGCTTTGCCTGCATCATCTCCTAAGGGCTGTTCTCGTGCACTTGAATTGTTAAGTGATTTCATCAGCGGTCACACTGTTCCAAGTCTGCAGGAGGTGTTCGCCCAAGGAACCATGGGACATGGTATTTTGGATAAAAATCCTGCCTTCACCTAAGGATCCCAGTGTCCTGGTCTTTCCTCTGCTCTCCTCCCTGCCCCTTTGCTTCCCCCTTCTTCCCTCTTTCTTTTTTTTTCTGATGCCAAGCTTCAAACCCAGGGCCGTACACACGTTAGGTAAACAAGGTACCACTGAGCTCCACCTATAGCTCCCATTTTTTTCTTTAATAATAAATGTTGGAAAAACTGGTAAGCATTTTGTTATGAGTATCAGTTTAAATTCTAATCATGGCAACATCCAAAAATGCCTAACTCTAATTGAGATACACAGTGGCTGTCGAGGGTGGAAACAGAGACAAGGACAGCATTCAGCAGTTTGCTGGGACTGCATTCAGCGTGTGGCCTGTGTGATACTTTGTGGGCTGCTCTGGACACTGACCCTCAGCAGCAGTGCAGAGACTGGGGTGTCACACAGGGCCACACCAAGCACAGTGTGTCCACTGTGTTCTCATCACCTGCCCATGCTGGGGCACAGAGCTCCACGTCATGCACCAGATTTTCCCTGAACAAACCTGCATCTCTAACGTGACCCAGAGTAAGTCATGCAGAGGGTCATTCTATATCGCTTAAAAGGAGAAAAAAATGTTCAACATAGACCATGTATATAAGAAAAGTCCTTCTATTTTCACATCTTGAGAAAATAGAATCTTTTTCAGACTTTGAAGAATAAGGTTCTAAAGTTGTAAGCAATAAAAATTAAGTTAATTTTTGACAAAAAATAAATAGGATGGGATAAACATTTCAATCAAGTATGACAGTGAGGAAAGCTCAGTTAGAGTATCAGTGTCTGCATCAGCAGGAGGAATACTTGACACCCACACCACGTGGAGGGCAGGGTCATTTTGGCTTGCAGAGTTGGATGATTTGCCCATGGCCGGCCACTGTGAGGCAGAAGCGGTGCAGTGGACAGCTGTCAACCTGCAGCAGCCAGGCAGCAAGAGGAGAAGAGAGGTGAGGCCAGGACACCCCCTTCCAGGTCATCTCCAGGGACCACCTTCACCCAGGCCCCGCCTCCCAGCAGCACCTCCTCCCCGACCTCAACTTGCAACCCACCTTTCTGAACCCCATTTCTAAACATGTGGGACTGTGGAGATCATTTTAGATCCAAACCATAACAGATAGGAAGAAGTCCCTTAAATTCATCAGAATGACATGAAAATCCCAGCAGATGAAATGTTGAGGAACAAGCACAGACAGTTCACACACATGAAAATACATTATGCCAGTAATATTAAACCCCATTTTCAATAAAATGTGTGGTAAGCAATTAAATAAATACTTCTATATTTAGCAGCTATTTGAAAGATAATAAAAATGTTAAAAGGGTAACCAGGAGCCTGGAGTGGTGGCCATGCCCATAATCCCAGCATTGGGAGGCTGAGGGAGGAAGATATTCATGAGTTGGAGGCCAGCCTGGGCTACATAAGCAAGTTCAAGGTCAGCCTGCACTACATAGTGAAACCCGGCCTCAAAAAAACAAAATAAAAACAAACAAACAGAAAACCCCAGACTGCATGGGACTTACTTCAAAGAATCAGCAATTGGGATTTCATCTTACTAAGACTGCATATCAAAAGAAATCACCAACAGAGTAAAATGACAACCCATCGAGTGGGAAAAAAATTGTAGCTAATTGTCCCTCAGAGGACTTAAAACTAGGACATACAAAGAATTGAAAAAAATCAAAACCTCCCTAATTCAAAGACCCAATCCAAAAATCGGCATCCTAGATGAATATGCACTTCCCAGATTAAATCCAAATGGCAGATAAATATATGAAAAAATGTTCAGCATCATGGGTCATTCAAGAGATGCAAATTAACACAACACTGAATTTGGGGATGACAGTGTGCAATATATGTACCATTGTTACCCCCAATTGATGTGCTTTGAAATTTTATTGTAGATTTTTTTCTTTTTTTTTTTATGTTTTTAATTAAATAGATTTGGGGAATAAAAAACACTGAGATTCCGTTTCCAGAAAGAATGGCTGTCATCAAGAAATCAACCAATAACAAATGCTGGAGGGGCTGTGGGGAGAAAGGAACCCTTCTGCACTGTTGGTGGGAGTGTAGACTGGTGCAACCACTGTGGAAATCAGCACAAGGATTCCTCAAACAGCTAGGATTAGAGGTCTCATTCGACCCGGCTAGTCCCCTTCTTGGTGTCTTCCCAGAAGAATTAAAGACATTGTGCCACAGTGAAACATGTACACCTATGTTAGCCAAATCTTGGAAACAATCCAGATGCCCATTAATCAAAGGATGGATAAAAGAGAAGCAGTCCTTTTACAGAATGGAGTGCTACTCAGCCATAAGGAAGGATAAACTTGAGACTTTTATAGGCAGATAGATACAACTTGAGAACATACTCAAGTGAAGTAAATCAGACTCACGTGTGCAAATATGGTATGAGAAACTGAAAGTAAAGTCTGAAATGTACAATAGATACTGTGAAATGAGAAGAAATTTTTCAAAAGGAAAAAGGGGGAAAGAAAGGAACTAGGATGAGGGAAAAGACAAAGGAAAAGGAAAAAATGCATATTATGTTACTAGTGTCTTTTGGTTCATAGAAAAGGAAAGTTTATGGAGAATTTTTATGCCTATATCTTGTACTCTGAGTAACTACTTTGAAGATAATAATATACAGTGTATTAACTATTGTACTACTATTATTTTGTTGTGAAATTTTGTTCACTTTTTTTCCATAAAAGAGTAGCTGGTAAATATGTAAGTAAATACAGCAGATTCTATAAATATATATTTATTCTTAGCTTCTTTAATAGACAAGTACATAAGATAATAATATACTATTTGGTTTGTTTTATGTATATGAACTTACACAGAAAAAAGGAAGAGAAAATAGAACCTTTAGGGGTGAAACCACTAGAAAAATTAAAATGAATATATTACTAAAAAATTAAAATGTTATGCTGAAAATAATTTGTGTATTGCAAAGGAAACAATACAGGAACAAAAAAGGTAAACTAGAAAACAAAAAATAAAATAGCAGATATAAATCTAACACATAAAACCTGAATATCAGTAAATTAGACGATCCAATCAAAAGGCAGAGATTGACAGACTGGATAAAAATCAAAAAACATGGTCCAACAATGTGCTGTTTATAGCACACACACTTTAGATTTGACAGTGCAAACAGGTTGCCATAAAAAGGAACAAAGGAAATGATGCAAATCATAACCACAAGAAAATTGGTGAGACTGTCAGGCAAAATAGCCTACAGGTGAAAATCTTAGTGATAAGGAAGGACTTTCCTTTTTCCGCAGTGCTGGGAACCAAATCCAGGCCCTTTGCGAAGAGCTGCATCTCTGTCTCCTCTTTATTTTGAGTCTGGGTCTCGCTAAGTTGCCCAGGCTGGGCTTGAGTTCACAGCCCTCCCTGCTGCAGCCTCCCAGCGCGCTAGGACTACAGGCAAATGCTGCCATGCTTGGCCCAGGATGGACATTTTGAAATAATAACAAAATAGTCACTCCATCTGGAAAATATGGCAGTTATATTTTTCTTCTTTAGTATGGACATTGAACCTAGAGAGGCATTCTATCACTAAGTTACATTTCTAGCTCTTTTTTTGTTTTTGTTGAACTCACGACCTCGTGCTTGCTAGGCAGGCACCTACGCCACTGAGCTAAACCCCTGGCCCTGTTTGTTTTAGTTTTGAGATAGAGTCAAACTTGTGATCCTATTGTCTCAGCCTTCCTAAATGCTGGGTGTCTTAGTTACATTCTTATTACTAAGACACAATACCCAGCACCCACAGCTCTAAGAAAAAGGGGTTTATTTTGGCTCAGTTGTTAGAGGTTTCATTTCATAGTAGGCTGGCTCCAAAGCAAGGCGATGTGGCAGAGGGGCATTGCAGTGGACAAAAAGCTCATGGGAAGCAGGAAACAGTGATCAAGGGAGGTAGGAGGGAGATAGACCCTTCCAGGCCATGGCCCCAGGGACTCACACCCTCCAATCACCCAACATCACATTCAGCTATAAATCTGTCATTGGGTCAATCCACTGGTAAGTATCAGAAACCCATGAACCAGCTGCTTCCCAAAAGCCCCACCTTTGAATGCATAAGGCTTTAGGAGGACATCTAGATATAATCTATAACATGGGTTCCACAAGTGTGCCACCATGCCCGGTTAAAATACAGCAATTAAAAGCAAACTGGCACCTGAAAACAACTCCAAAATATATGCAGCAAAGCCTGACAGAATCAAAGAAATGAAGAATTCAACAATAGTAGAAATTATAATAATCTGCTTTCAAAACTGGACAGAAAGACTAGGCAAAAAAATCAAAAAGAAAGTAAGAGTCAGGCATGGTGGCACACTCCTATAATCCCAGCACTTGGGAGCCTGAGGCAGAAGGATCACTTCTAAGTCCATGCCAACCTGGGCTCCATACTAAATCCAAGTCTCTGCAAAACCCTGTCTCAAAAAAGAAAGTAAGAAGCTTGACTGAAGCCAAACAGGTATCTGTAGAACATTCCACCCAACAACAGCAGAATACACATTCTTTCCAGGTGCGTGTGAAACACCCTTCAGAGTAGAGCATGTGTTAAACTGTATAAAATAATCAGTAAGTTGAAAAGACTGAAGTCCACAGAGTACTTTCTGTGACCACAGTGAAATGAAATTAGAAAGCAAAAATGAGTGAAATTTGTGAAATGCACAAATATGTGGAAATTTAATAGCTCAATACTAAATGACCAGTTATTTTTTAAAAAATCCTTGGGGAAATAAAATACTTTAAGGTGAGCAAAAATGTTGAAACAGTTTTCTGAGTTCTAAAACTCAATAGGATTCAACTGAAACACTAGCCAGAGAGAAGTTTGCATGTATAAATGCCAACATTTTAGAGAGGAAAAAATTTCAAATCAACAACCTAACTTTTCATTCTGAGATTCTGGAAAAAGAAGGCAAATGAAACAAAAGGAAAAAAATAAAGATTTGTGGGCCTGGGATATAGCTTAGTGGTACAGCGCCTGCCTGGCATGTGCAAGGTTGAGTTTGATTCCCGATAATCTTTATAATAATAAAGAGAATAGAAAAGCAGTAGAGAAAAGTCAATGTAATTAAATGTCCTTTGAAAAGATCGACAAAAATTGGTAAACCTTTAGCTGTAATAATACAGCAAAACCACATGGAAGTGAAAGTTACAAGAAAATACGAATAATATGCCAACAGATTAGATAACTACAAGAAATAGACATATTCCTAGAAAAACACAAATTACAGAAACTCTTTCAAGAAAGAAAGAACTTCTGAATAGACATGCAGGAGGAGAACCAAGATGATGGAGTGCTAAGCAGCACAGAAAGAGCCTCTCGGGGTCGCTGTCTAGACACTGGAAGGAGGAGGAAAGTGGGTCCCCGGGACCCAGGGAGGATCAGAAGCACAGATTGAAGCCCACAGAGAGTGAAAAGACAGACTCTAGCGAGGAAGAAGGAGCTTCTCCCTGAGATGGGACTCACTGCGAGAGAGGAGCAGCTCCAGCCTCTGAACCCACAGCGATGGCCAGTGACCCCAGCGGCCGCAGCAGAGACGCAGCAGTGGAGGAGGGCAGCGGGCCTGAAGGGCCGCCCTGGCTGGTGGTGTGTGTGGAGGGCTCAGGCCTCCTGTGCAAGGGGCCAGTTGGCTGGGAGCCATCCCGGAGAGGGACCCGCTGAGCTCAGAACTCAGAGCGGCTGCCAGCTCCATCTAGTGGCTCCCAGCTGGGCTCAGCCCCGAGGAAGGCACCCTGACAGCTGCAGGTCAAAGGAGTCTGGCCTCAGCCAGAAACTGGAGGCCGGCTGCGGTTATCCACTGTCCTGCCAGAAAGCATCTACTGGCTTTCTGGGATGGGTGGACACAGATTGAGACTGTACCAGTGACAGCAGAGACAAACCTGGAAGTGGACTTTTTCTTTCTTTCTCATTTTGTTGTGTTTTTTGCTTCTTGTTTTCATTTTATCTCCTTTTTTGTTGATTTTGTTTTATAGGAGTGTGAATGTGGTTTCTAGCCTCTTGTGGTTGTGGTTCTGTTCTGTTTGTATCTCTTCCTTCTGTCTTTCCCTCTAGTCTTCTGTACCAGTTTCCCAAAGTTAGTGCGATTCTAGTCCTCCAACTTTACTTCTAATCTCTTCCTTTTCCACTTCTCTATTTTCTCCCTAACCCATTTTAAATTTTAACCCCGAAGGGCAAAATTGACATGCTAAGGACTTGTATACTGCATATACTTTTCTGGTTTGTTTTAGATTTTATGTAACCACAAATCCAGTTCATCCAGTTAACAGCTAATTAAGGTTAGCTCAGTTTTCCATTTTCTAGACTGTGTTTTATACTATTGGCACCACTCTAGCCCAAACTGCTGTAACAGCGTGTTCTAAACAGCCTGTTCTTCCTGGTAGTCCATGGCTGAGACTGACTAAGGGTCACAGAAAATACTGTGGTGTAGTGGCAGAGAACCAGGGATTGGGCCAAAAAAGCAGCAACTTCTCGTCTGCAATAAATTGGAGAGGTAGCATCTTCCAACAGACTCAAAACCCAAAACCCAGTTATACCTGGAAGGTACCTCAGAAAAGTAGCCATTACCTAAAGGTCCTAAGTACTAGCAATACAGCAACCTACCATAGGCAATTTATAAGCATCACCCCAGGAATTAGACTAAAAAAGGAAAAGAAAATGAGAAGACACTTAAACAAGATACAACCCCAGACATCCAGTTCATCAAAAGCAAAGCTGGGGGCAATGAGGTGGGACAATCTCATGTCCCCCCACTTGGTTTCTGAAGTGGTAACAACAAAGCAACTGAATGAGGCTCTAGAAAAAATCAAATCAGTGATAATTTCTCGGATAACTGCAGAGATGGTGTCCACAATAAAGACCATGCTAACTGACACTAGAGCAAATGCAGACAAAAAATAGAGGAGCTTAAGAAAATTATAGAAGCTTAGCTTAGGAAAGAAATGGAATCCATAAGGCAGACTCAAGCAGATATCCAGGAGAATAAAAATTCCATTGAAAGTATTTGCAGCAAATTAAGCCAATCTGAGGACAGGATCTCAGCTATAGAAGCCAGGCTTACAGTTAGCAACCAGGAAAAGAAAGATTTCTCAAAAATAGCAAGGGTGCCTGAGAAATCAATCCAGCAGCTGCTAGATGAGGCAAAGAATCACTGAAGTTGGTTGAAGTCAGTGAAAAAGCAGAAGATAGTACAAATTATATATTTTTTAAAAACTTCACACATACCATGGTAGAGAACTTCTCTGGTATAGAAAAAGAATTTGACATACAGATAAGTGAGGCATATAGAATTCCAATTAGCCATAATCAGAAAAAAAAAATCTACAGCCAGGGATATCATAGTCATGATTCTAGAAATTCAACTTAAGAATATAATCTTAAAAGCTGTTACGGAATAGAAATAAGTCACCTATAAAGGAAAGCCCATCAGAATTACAGCTGACTTCTCAGCACAAACCCTCAAGTCAAGGAGACCTTGGAGTGAAATATTTCAAGTCTAAAGGAAAACAACCTTCAACCCAGATTGATGTGCCCCATAAAACTACCTTTCAAAACTGATGGAGATGTAAGATACTTCCATGACAAAGAACACTTGAGGAAATTTATAACCACCAAATCAGCAATCCAAAATGTTTTGAAGGACATTCTAGAAAGAGTTTAACAAAGACTGTAACTCCATGAACTCCCAAAGAACAAATCCACCAGTTAAGGCAAACAAACAGAGGATCAGGGAAAAAAACAGGGGAGCCAGCAACAGGAAAATAACATGAGAAGGATACATCAATACATATCAGTTATAGCCATCAATGATAGTGGTCTCAATTTATCAATCAAAAGACACAGACTGGCAGAATGGATCAAGAAGCAAGATCCAACAATATGCTGCATACTGAATAGACCTGTAATAATACATTGGGAGTTAGAAGTAGTTAAAAAATAGACTACTGACTGGTGTGGGTCCACATGCCTGTAATCTCAGCTCTCAGGAAGCTGAGGAAGGAGGATCATCACACGTGTGAGGCCAGCCTGGGCTACACAGTGAGTCCAGGGCAGCCTGAACTATATAGTCCTGTCTCAAAAAAAAAAAAAAGGACATGAAGATGGATAGGACAGAATGAGAATCCAGAAATACACTCAGTTGTACAGTCCATTGATTTTTTTCCCAACAGAATGCAAGGTGTTATTTGCTGCCACTCCGTAGGAAGCAGTAAACTCCAATTTGAGTAGTCCTGGTTTAAAAAAAAAAAGAAATTGTAAAATGTTTCCACAAAATTCACATATGGGGAAAGCACTGTGAAGTTCACCTCAGAACAGTCTGGAAACAAGTGCACATTGACCCATCCAGATGTCACACCTCTGTCCTTCGGTGGGGGAGGTAAAACTGACCGTGCTGATCCCTATTGCTAAAGTGGCTGCAACCGGAGGAGTCAGAAGATGGTTCTGCAGGAGCATCTCGAGCTCTGAACTATGTCTGTGCCTCAGTTTCTACTACACAAAACCCCAAAGACACCACAGCCACCTTGTCCTCTACTACCAAACTTTCCTGGTGGCAACTTCCAAAGCCATCTGCCACCATTTGGAACTGATTGTGCTGTTTCTCTATCTTGTAAAAATCAGTTTCACCTATTTCGTGTTGATAATTACAAGTGGGAGAGAGGCATACTGTCTTCCACTAGCACAGTGTCCATCCCAGACTGGTCACTGTACTGCTTCACGGTAGCAGGACACTCAGCAGCCGCTGGCCCACAGCGGCCAGGTGAGCATCTGAGAGCACAGGGGAGATGGGGTCATGGCCATGGCAGCGTTTAAGGCAGACTTTAGCACTCCCTTCTTTACCTAGTTCAGTCTGCTCCAGGTGGAAACCCAGATGATGCAGCACTGATAGAGAGGGAAAGACTGCTTCTCTCACCCAGCGAGGAGTTCCCAGAGCTTTGGCATTATCCAGAAGGATGAGCATGCTAGTACTTACATCATCTTGAAGGTTCCCGTAGTGATGGCGGTCAGCATTGCCAATCAGGTAATCAAAGACAGAGCTGTCAGTGACGTCTGACGTGCAGCCTGAGTCACATGGAGATGAATGATATAGTAGCTATCATCACGACCCCACCTGGCCAATTCGCCTGCTCGGTAAGTCCCACTCCAAGGGTGTGGTGTCTCTGCGGAGACCATACATCTGAAGCCTCAGTGTGACAGATCCCTCCATCATGTCTCCCTTGGCACATGCTGGCCCTGTTTCTTGGCAGTAAAAGCACTTCTCATAGAAACCAGTATTGTTCCCTGCAGTTAGGAGGATGCTCAACAGCTGCTCCACGGTAACGGGCTGGATTTCTGTTCACAGATTAACAAACCTGCCAACCACCAAAGGATCGCAGAGCAAAGCCAGACTCCTGTCCAACAGAAAGGCTGCTGCCTCTGCATTGTGTCAATCATAACGGCGTATGGTCCCCTCCCACCACATAGTCTTAGCTGGGCTGCTTAGGTTTGAGGACAACTTTCTGCCCTTCTTCAAGGGTCAGCAAGGCTTTCAGCTGCACCCCTTTATAACCCACATCGGCTTTAATGATTTTCCTGGTGGTCATGGATGCATGATTGCTTGCTCTGGGGTCACTTCAGGGTATACTTCCAGGGCACCAGCCACTGGGCAGCAGTCTCCCAAGGAGACTGCAAAGGTGTGGCCCAGCTTAGGTGCCAGCTCCACTCACAAGCCGGTCATCATTCTGTGACAAGCCCTCTGATCCTCCCGGTTGGCAGCTGGTGTATCTAGGTTGTCAGTCAGGAAACAGTGGTGAAGATAAAGATGACGGAGTATTGCCTGCAGCACAGCTTGCTGCTTTAGCTTCGTGCTGACTTCTTTTTCTTCCCCCAACCCAATCTCTTGCTCACGTACCAAGGAGAGCAGGCGGTTAGCAAGGAGATTCCATGATCACACACATTTTTCCACTTCTTCACTAAAGCACCTCCGCAGCTCCGGTCCCGGGTGGATCGTAGCTGCTGCTCATGTATTTAGGTATAATACTCAGATACCATGTATCTCAGTCAGTCCTTCATTAATAATTTCTCAAAATTAAAATGCCTGGGCTGGGGATTTAGCTCAGTGGCCTAAGCGTCTGCCTGGCAAGTGCGAGGTCGTGAGTTCGATCCCTGGTACAAAAAAAAAAAAAAAAAAAAATTTAAAATGCCTGTAAAATATGGATAACAACCCTTGTCACAAAGTACAGATCTCAAACACACCAGAGTTCACTGTGTCCTGCGTAAGCCTCTGATCTCTCTCTCTCTTAGGTGACAGGTGTACTCTCAGGATTCCCTAGCTCCAGACAGGCATTTCTTTTGTTTTCGTCAAGAAAAACAATGAGAAGTGAGATCTCTGTATCACATTCTCTTCTAGGCAGCCCTGGCTGTCGTGCTGACATTGTAAGTTGAGCAGAAGCTGGTTGCAGTAGCAAAGTAAGGCCTTCTGTTCTTCATGACAGGCTCACAGTGATGAATTCACGGGTCCTGTCCGGCCCCACGTTGGCTCTGTGTCTGTCTCGTGTGCGGGCTGGCCCTGGCCGCCCCCACCACCTCCCCAGTTCATTGATTTTTGCCAGAGGTGCTGAGTTCTTGGGGGAAAAGAACAGTTTTCAGCAAATGGTACTGAGCCAACAGTCCCACATACAAAAGAAGAAAGTTGTCTTCCCACATCCTTTTACAAAAAGGAACTTAGAAATGTGTTAAAGACCCAAGTGTAAGGCTAAAACTATAAAACTCTTAAGAGAAAAGAGTATTTGTAAATCGTTATGTCCTTGGAGTATTAGGTATCACACCTATAGTACAAAAGCACAAGGGACAAAAGAAAGCAAATTGCATGTTATTAAAATCAGTGACATATTATTAAAATCAAACCCCTTCGTGCTCCCTAGGATGCCAGCAAGAAAGTGAAAGAAGCTGGGTGTAGTAGTGCACACCTATAATCCCAGCATTCAGCAGGCTGAGTGAGGCAGGAGGGTTGCCAGGAGTTCAAGGCCAGCCTCAAGTATATAGTGAGTTCAAGGCCAGCCTCTACTACATAACGAGACCCTGTCTCAAAAAGAAAAAGTCGATTATATATAATAAGGGATTTATATTTAAAATATATAAAAACTCATAATTCAATGAAAGGACAACTCAATTTTTTATTTTTTCCAATTAGATTTTATTGGTACATTTTAGATATATATAATGATCACATTCATCATAGGGAATTTGTACCCGTACATGATATAACTTGGTTTTTTTCCCCATGCCTCCCCTCCTCCTCTTCCCATTGACACTCAATTTTCTCCAAATCCATTTTATTTCAAGAATAAAAATTTTAAAAAAAGAAAAGGAAAAAAACCGCAACAAAATTTCAAAACACATCAGTCAGGGCGACAGTGGTACGTACATTGTGCACATTGTCATCCCCAGATCGTTCACCCAGGGCACATCTGCATTCAGTTGTCCAAACAGTACTGGCACGAATCTTTCTCTTCAGTGAACTCAGAGAAATCAGTAGTGTAACCATCTTAACTATTATTATTACTTTGGGGTTTTTTTTGGTACCAGGGATCGAACTCACAACCTTGCGCTTGCCAGGCAAGCGCTTATGCCGCTGAGCTAAACCCCTGGCCCCTTTAACTATTATTTTTGTGTACATACATACATATGTTTTTTCTTTTGGCTTCTCACACTAATGAAACAATGCGACACGTGACACTCAAATTGTCAAAAGGGGACCTATACTCTGGTATTCTATTGTGGAAGAAAAGGTGGTCTGGCCTCATTCTTGGTCCCTGTTTAGCGTCCAGCTGTGCTTTCTCACACTGTTTGGTTCAGTGTTTTTGCGTATTTCCCCTGTTGCACTTGGGGGTTTTCTTCAGGACGCAGCTGGACGGGGACAGGGATGCAGAGCATTATGGGGGACAGGATGGGTCACCATCATGATTTCCCTTCTCCTTAGTGCTGGGGTTCAGAAAATGATAGGCAGGTGTGGTGCTTGGACCTGCTGAGCTAGAGAATCAGCCCAGTCCTGAGGTCTCCCACCACCCTGCCCCTGCCCGCAGCACCTCTGCCATCTGGTCACTCAGTCAGGGGTCTTCCACCTGCTTTCTTTCCCAAAGCTACAAGGAGACACTTTCTCAGTTCACTTCTATGAGGATATTTCTTGCAAAAGAGATGTAGTTGTCTTAAACCCTTTACTGAGGTAGTTCATCAGATAACTAGGAAAGAATCTCCTCTGGAGGAAGGAGTCATTACTGTGGCCACAGACACTTTTCATCTGTTCTTCTAAGGGCGGCTGTATTAGCTTTCCTGTTGCAAGGCGCAGTGTCTGATACCCACAGTTTAAAGGAGGAGAGGATAAATTTGGTTCCTGTTTTAAGGGGATTCAGTGTGCAGTGCACAGTGGACCGACTCTGAGGCAGAAGCGTCAGGGCAGGAGGAAGTGATGGAGCAGAGCCCATTCAGTTCCTGGTGGCCAGAAATCAGAGAACAGTTCCAGAGAGAAGAGGTGAGGGCCCAGGTGTGTAACCAAGGTCACACCTCCATGGCATACCCAGACACCCCACAAGTGTGCACCACAAATCCCTGGGTGGTTCCTGAGCCAATCCATTTGACATGTCAAGTTCAGCCACCACTACAGTTAAAAAGATTACCTGAGATGCTATCTGCATACAACAACTTCTTCTTGCAGTAAAGTTCTGTCCCTTACCTTCCCGTATTGTTTTGTCACCTGTCCCACATTGTCTGCTCTTTGAAATCACTCATTTATTAAAAAACTCATTTGCTACCCCTTATTTGACTGCAGCCGCCTTTCCACTTTCTCCGCTGTGACGAAGACATTCAACTTCAAGCATCCTGCCTTTCTGTGAGTTTCGTATTTGTATGGCTTTTGCGCTCATCCTTGTTTGTATGTCAGCTTTTCCTTGCTGTGACACAGTACCCGAGACACAGTTTATAATGAGGAAGAGTATTCAGGCTCAGTTTCTGGAGTTGCCGTCCATGGTTGGCTGGGGTTGTTGTTTTGGGGGCTCTGGTGAGGTACCACGTCATCTTGGAAGTGTGGGGCAGAGGAGGCCGTACACCTCAGGGTGACAAGGAACCAGAGAGATCCAGAGGGCTCTGGTCCCAACACCCCCTTCAACCCCTGGTGACCCCGCTTCCTTCCAGTACCCCTTGGCCCCCAGTTTTCCACCAACTCACAATAGCACCAGAGGCTGCATCTGAGCCTTAGGCATATACAGCCTTGGGGGCTTTTAGGATCCAACACAGAACAGATGTTAAATGAACGCACATTGCATTTTTCTCTGTTACTCTGTGCACTGGCTGGTCTTTGCAGAGAACTTGGAAGGCAGAAGGGGAATTTCCTTTGCCTTTCCACCAGCTTTGTGGCCTTATGTTTAAAGCTGATCTTTTTTTTTTAAGCTAATGTTTTCTGAGACAGTTTTGTGTCTTTAAAATGAGGATTCAAGGAAATAATACAATACATTCCTCAGCCTGGTGTGTCTTTAGTATCAACCAGTGATAGAAAGGCCAAGTGCCCAACTGCAACCTGAAACTCTGATTTATTGCAAAATGCAGTCACTGCAATTAAACATGAATGCTGAGGTTTTGCTTAGAAACAACTCATATATTAGCATCTTTTGTCTTAAAAGAAAAATAAATAACACACATACCATAGGTTCACCACCACTGCTAGAGACCTTAGCAATACAAGAATGACCAGTCTGTGGCTTACTAAAAGCCTAGGACTTCCAGTTCAGGAGGTGTACTGAGGTTACACAGGAAATAAGAGAGAAAGCATTCTATGGGCTTGAGGACTGTAGGTACTTTATAAATTTTGACTTTTCTATTTTATAAAATAATAGACATTTTAAAAGTTTCTAGTACAAAGAAAAATTATCCTGGCAAGCGCGAGGTTGTGAGTTCAATCCCCGGTACCAAAAAAACAAAAAAAAAACAAAGAAAAATTATCACTCATACTCGTACTACAGTATTAGTATTACTATCATTTTTTTCAGTTTGGGCATTTTTGGGTGAATTTATTTTTTGTTTTTTTGGCTGGTTGTTGTTGTTTTGTTTATTTTGAGACAGAGTCTTACCATGTAGTTCAGGGCGGCCAGGAACTCACTATACAGCCCAGGCTGGCTTCAAACTTGTGATGCTCCTCTTGCCTCAGCCTCCCAAATGTGGGATTACAGGCATGTGCCGTCATGCCTGGCTGGCTAAATTTATTTTAACTTGAGTGTTTTTTTTTTTTTTAAATCCAGTCAAAGAACTGCCTTCCTTGTAATTCTTTTAACAGTTTTTGTGCCCTACTTTCCCATTTGACATTCTTTTCTTTTTTTATTGTTTAGTTTTATAAACATGGAAGCAATACTTTTTTTTTTTTATCTGCAAATCTTCTTTTGTACTCTTATATTTTTGTATCTACCAAGATAATATAATATAGTGGTGCAAGTTAAAGTGCCTTTAACTTTATAGTGGCTATGTGTAAAAGTCCAATTTATGTTGAAATAACAACTTCAGGAAACCACCAATAGGAATTTTTTTTAATCGGTACCCGGGATCAAACTCATGACTGTGCGCTTGCAAGGCAGGCGCTTATGCCGCTGAGGTAAGTCCCCAGCCCTAATAGGAATTATTGCTGTTTCTTTTTTCTATTTTTAAAAATTAAATGGGGGCCGAGGATTTAGCTCAGCGGCATAAGCCCCTGCCTTGCAAGCGAGTGGTTGTGAGTTCCATCCCCAGTACCAAAAAAAAAAAAAAAACCCCACAAAAAACCCCAAAAAACGATTAAACGATGGATTATGGGTGGGTTCAGCGCAGTGGTAGAATGTGTGTTTAGCACGTACAAAGTCCTGGGTTCAATCTCCAGCACCAGAAACATAACAAAACCAAAGCAACAAACAATAAATGATAAACAGAATATGGCTAAAAAGAGACTGTGAGTTTTCTAGATAACGTATGTGCAGTTAGTAGAAACAGGGAAGATAGTTGGTGTAAACTGTACTGATTTCTTCTATTTAATTGAAGGTCCATTTTAGCCTCTTATCTCCTGAAGGAGAAGCTCAACATCCTGGGCAAATTGGGGTGCCTGCTGAGCTGTGCGGGTTCCGTCGTGCTGATCATCCACTCCCCAAAGTCTGAGAGTGTGACGACGCAGGCTGAGCTGGAAGAGAAGCTGACCAACCCAGGTAACTCCACGCTAGTGCTGCCCGCGCCACACTGCAGGCCAGCCCTGTGTCTGCTGTCACCTGTCACCACAGGGCCACTACCTGTTGCTGGGCGGCTGTGTGTGCAAGCCAACCCCAGCCGTGCAGAGGCAGCCTCTGTCTGGCTGAAGTTCTGTGTGCACAGGTGCAGACTGACCGCCACCCAGCAGGTACCCTAAGCCCCTGGGAGCCCTGATTGGCGGGAAGATGGTGAGCACCCAGCCTAGTCCTCCCGCCTGCAGGGCTTCCTCCATGGCTTTTGGTGCAGTGGCTCCTTCTTGAGCCCTGCAGCCCTCCTGCCTGGGAATGCTTTCTCCTCCTCAGAGACTGCCTGGGGCTTGGGGCTCTGCTCTGCCTGGCTCCTTTGGCCCTCCACTGCCTCGGGGTTTGCTGCCACGTCCCCTTCCCTGGGATTCTCCGCTATGGTGTTCATCCCCGGGACTGCCCGGCCCTTCCCCTCCATGCAGTTCTTCCTGCAGACCGGCTGGTGAGGTACCCATGGGCTCTGCTCCCTCTTCCCCTGCTCTCCTGCTGATAGGAAATTTAGAGTGGAGACAAGGCTTTGCGTTTGTGCATATTTGACATATAACAGCGTCTTATTTTTGACAAATGCTGTAAAAACACAATACACTATTGCACCCACTTTATACTAACATTTCCTTTAAGCTGTGTCCACTCAGTTACCCTGTGCTGGTTACTCACAGTTTTGCCTAGATCCCCACACAATGTTGCCCTCATACAGAGGTCTCCAGGCCACAGACTCTGGGGAGCCCCCTTTTGTAGTCTGCTCTTAACAATGATGAATGTACCGAACCACGTGTAACACTTTACACAGGAATCCATAGTGAAATTAGGCCAGATCATCCATCTCCCTGTGCTGTTTTATCTCTAACACTGATCATTGTGATACTAAGTTACTCTTAAAAGCCAAAATATTCTGATAATTTTAGCTAGATGGGTACAGAGACAGTGGAAAAAATCAGAGAATCGAATGTGAGTGGGCTCAAGGATTAATTTTAAGTAATTTCCATAAGGCAGATCAAGAGGTTACTGTTATTTGTTTTCTTTTTTGGCAGTGGTAGGAATTGAACCCAGAGACTTGTGCATGTCAGACAAGTGGCCTGTTACTGTGCGGTAGCCCCAGTCCTTATGCTGCCCATCTAAATACAGTATATAAACATCTAAGTGCTTCAGTGATACTAAGATTTCACAAAGGTGAATAGTTAGGGGGGGAAGTGTAAAATGTTCCCTAGAGGGGGATGATAATGAAAAAAATGCTTTAAAAAAGTGTAAACCATCACAGAGCTGAGGGGCAACTGCTCTAACATGTAAGAAACTAAGCAGATTTCCTAGGTGTGGATTTTCTTTCTGAGCTGCCCAGTTCTCACACAGATGCGAAGTCTGTGTCCCAGAGCCCACAGTGGCTCCTGCCCACTCCCTACCTAATTGGCCACTGACCATCTTTTCCTGCCGTTCATGGCTGCCATGGGTGCTAACCTTTCTGTGCCCCGCCCTCTAGCCCCTGACATCTATACCATCTTGATGCCTGGGACCCTCTGAAGTGTAGTCCCTTCACAGGAGAGACTCCAGCTACTCCACATGCATACTCTGCTCCTCTTCCTGATGCGGTGTCTGCTCAGGTGCATATAGGCTGCTTCTAATTACCTGCTGTCTCCAACCCTGAACCTGCTCCACGGGCAGTGTGTTATGTGTGCATCGGTCTCTGCTCTCCATTGCCCCTTCCTCGGTGTTTTCTCTTTTTTAAGACAGTCTTGCTAGGTAGTTCAGACTGGACTTGAACTCATTAGCCTAGCCTTGGACTTGCAGCCATCCTCCTGCCTTGGCCTCCCAAGTGCTGGGATTACAGTTATGCTCGTCCCCTGCCCTGTTTGTAGTTGAGGCTCCCTGGAAATTGCTCTTTTGCTGTCTTTCCTTGCAGCCTTCCTAAGTCCACCTAGAGTGGGACTCCATAGCTCCTTTTCCTACCTCTGAACACCCAGGCTGTGGCTGCCAGCTTGCTACTTTACATATCCACTATTGATTCATGTGTCCACACCTACTCGCTCTGTCCAGGTCGTACCTAGCTGAGGGAGGTCCAGTGCCCTTTTTATGATTTGGGGATGAAATTCATCAACATGGTCTGGGTGTGGTGGCATATCCATCCCCATAATCCCAGCTCTTGGGAGGCTGAGGAAGTAGGATGGCCACAAGCTGAAGGCCAGCATGGACTACATAGCAAAACCCTGTCTCAAAAAACAATTTCATCAAAATGCAGCCTCTTCCTGTGCATATTTCAAAGCAGTGGCTAGAACACTGGAATTGCAAAATAGAGGAAGAGTAGCAGGGTGCTACCTTAAAAAACGATCAGGCTCAGCAAAAGGAGCAGGCAGGTGGAGGCCACAGCCCCGCCCCACGCATGGAGCCAGCCTCCCAAGGCTGCAGGTGCAGACTGTTTGGAGGCGCCACGCAGCCGGCTCAGATGGGACCTCGCTATCGGCAGTAGAGCTCTGCGGTGGAAGATGGCTGTGCAAGTTCCTGTGGGGCAAAGAGTAATTTTCCCTCAGTTTACGTGGAAGTTGCATTTCTTGAAAATTCAATGTATAGGAAATCTATACAAAGTACTTCTTATGCATAAAATAGGTTCTAGGCTCTGATTACTATAACCAGATTTTTCATTTATAAGGCCAAGGAGATAGAAGTCATAAGAACAGATAATTTATGGTTTGTATGGCTCTCTGCAATGCCTCTGCCCACTGTATGCCACCTATAACAGGTATGGAAACCCTTGTCACACAGTTGAAGATTCCCGTTCCTTAGCCCGTATGATCCACCCCATCACTATCCACCCATCACAGCCATTCAGTAAGGGTCAGTGGGACTGACTCCAGAAAGTAAGAAAACCCATCTGGTAGTCAGTGCAGCAGTACAGGCCTGTACTCCCACCACTCAAGAGCCTGAGGCAGGAGAGTCACAGGTTCAAAACCAGCATCAGGTATATAACTGGACCTTGAAAAAAAAGGCTGAGGCAGAAGCCTCACTGAAGCCTTAGAGTTGATCGACCTGGGCAGCATAGCAAGATGCCATCTCCAAAAACAAACAACAAAGTAAAACAAAACAATTCATCTTAGGAATAGCTTATTTTTAACAATAAATAAATAAAATTTATGCTGACTTCTAGTATTTTTAGTACACAAATGGTACTAATAGAGGACCATATCAACATATAGGAGTTATGAAATTTTGGGGCTGTGTTTCACATTTTTATTGGGGGCCAGAGGGAAGGGGACTCTATTCCTCCAAGCCATCCTGAGGTCATACTCTGGCTCTGGCCAGGCCCATGGTGGCATGTTCGCATCATCTTGGAGGGGTAGTGGGTAGTTTTAGGTATGGCCTGGTTGATCATGATGGTGCACTTGGTATAGGTCTGTGTGGGAGGGCAGAATTGTTCTGAGACCCTGGTGGTGAAGGACATAACCAGCGCTGACCCTAGGCATTCTCGGGAAAGTCATGAGTCTTGTTTTCTTGTGGCTGCCACAGCTTATAGCTATGTAATACCCACCCAAGGCCTTGCACAGTGGGTGTTTTACCTTTGAGCTATATCCCAGCCTCTGAAGGTTATAATGGTGAGTACAGCAATGGGAGTAATATTTGTAGAACAGAATTGGTGGATCCAGTAAACTTGAGCCAGAGCCCTCAGATGCCTGCCCACTCTCCAGAGCACCCTCACTGCCTTAGGCACTGCCTTTCTGGACGGTACTGCTTTAGCTCTGCCCTTATGGATGGTGGCCAGTGGGGGACAGCCTGGATCACCATGTGCCATCTGTCTTGCAGTGTTTGTGGGCTACCTGTGCATCGTGCTCCTCATGTTACTGCTGCTCATCTTCTGGATTGCGCCAGCCCACGGACCCACCAACATCATGGTCTACATCAGCATCTGCTCCTTGCTGGGGAGTTTCACCGTGCCTTCCACGAAGGGCATTGGGCTGGCAGCCCAAGACATCTTGCACAACAACCCATCCAGCCAGAGAGCCCTGTGCCTGTGCCTGGTACTTCTGGCTGTGCTGGGCTGCAGCATCATTGTCCAGTTCAGGTACATCAACAAGGCACTAGAATGCTTCGACTCATCCGTGTTCGGGGCCATCTACTATGTGGTGTTCACCACACTGGTCCTGCTGGCATCGGCCATCCTCTTCCGCGAGTGGAGCAATGTGGGCCTGGTGGATTTCCTGGGCATGGCCTGTGGATTCACGACTGTCTCTGTGGGGATCGTCCTCATACAGGTGTTCAAAGAGTTCAATTTCAACCTTGGGGAGATGAACAAATCCAACATGAAAACAGACTAGGATGCGGCCAGGGGTTGGGGGCTGGAGGAGCAGGCCTTGGAGGTGGCTTCTGGTCTTGACTGGATGTGAAGTAGCAGAGACCCTCAATCCCTGGTGTGAGAGTTACCTGTGTGCTCATGTGTGGCCTATTGGACACGAGGAGCCTGGCGCGACACTGGACCAGACCAGCCCTGAGCAGCCCAGACCTCCCAGTGGTTGCCTGGGCATCATCTCTCTGATGAGATGAATGGCATTTTCATTTCCATTGACCTGGAAGCTTTCATGACTACTCTTTCCTTTTAAAATATTTTAACATGACCTAATCAGAAAAGAAAGGTGGGCTCTTTCTGGTTAGTCTTTGCAGGAGAGCAGATGTTCTTAGATTACTTTGGAAACAGGAGAAATTGTCTTGAAATCTGGCTCTGTATAGTAAATGTGACTGTAGTTGTGTTAGTTTGCTTTAAGCATGTATAATATTCAGGAACCTCATTCAAATAAGAGGTATATATTGAATTCTTTTTAACCCTCTAACAAATTGACTGTCTTCTGCACTCACCCCAAAACATCTTAATAGCAAGTAGTGAAGAGTTAGTGAATGTGATCCAGTATTTCATTGGCAGGATGACTTCTCAATAGCTCAAATCAATTTCAGTGCCTTTATCACTTGAAGTATTCACTTAATTTACAGTTACTATGTGTATGTTCTCTTAGATTAGAATAATGCCATTTCGTTAGTTATACATTTATATTTCAGTGTTCAGATTACAAATATGTAAACCAGTTAGAAATAATAGTATAATCATTAGGAGATAGTCAAAATGAAACATACCTTAGAGCAAATGGGCCTGTTTAGCATGTAGTTCTTGTCTAATTAAAGACAGCTAATTAGCACGAGGTATTTTATTTTCATTCAAGCTGCGTAACTGGGATCCAGTATCAAATATATTTACATGTTTTTTTCAGCAAGCATCTGTCACTAGTTGGAAGAAATAAACTGTTTAACTTGATAATAAGTTATTACATGAGGGAATAACTGTTCAATAGCACATATATTGAAAGTCCTTTAATACAGGAACAAATTAAAGGACACCGGTAAGCTTAAGACAGAGTCTACAAATTACAACACACATAGTTTTCAAAGGAATATATATCAAAGATGGAAGTAACTAACTTAGCCGTCTCATTGTTTGAGATGTTACTTGAGAATTCTTTACTCTCATAATTTCTCTCATAACTTCTTGAGCATACTCAAAGATAAGCCAAAACAAAATGAAAGGCTGCCTAATAGAAAAGAGCCGACAATTGTGGCAGGTTTTGAATCCAAAAGGCCGTTCTTCTGTCTGTGGTAACCTTCCATGTACTGAAGTGGGCGAAGCAGGGATAACAGAGCAGTTGTGCGCTCCACAGGCAGTGCTCCGCGCAGACGGGAAGGCTGCCCCATCCGAGACAGGGCTGAGTGGAGCAAAGCAGGCGGAACTCGGAACCTAGTAATAATTACAGTTACTCACTCAGGAAAAAAAATATGTTTTTCTAGGCAAAAACAACATTTCTAGAATAAACACCCAAGGAATAGTTCCCTCAAGTATTGAACAAAGAGGCTAAATTTAAAAAAAAAATAGTTTAGCATAAAGCCAAAAAATACTTGCAGGAATTAAAAATACGATAATCTTGGTTAGTGATTTTTGAAAAGCAGCAATGAAATTATTTAAAGTTTAAAAAGTGTTATGTTATTGAGTAAGTGCTCAGAATGATTATTTCTGTTTTTATCAGCTCTTGATGGTTTTTTTTAAAATCAGCATTCTTAGGAATGCAGGCCTTAATTTACTAAACTCTGAATATAAGTGAAAGCATTATGTAGCAGGATCAGCACACTTTTAGGCATAAAAATAATTCTTTAGGTAAGGAGCTTGAGAAAGAACATGTGTAGCTGCACAAGTATGAGAAGAAAGTTCCTAATGTAGAAGTTATGTTTATTTTGCCATCACCTACATGCGAAGCACGTTTAAGTGCATCTATTAGTGTACCTTGTTAGAGTAGAATCCAGCTATACGAGGCTCTCAGAAGTGACAGTTGCTGGATGATCTCCCTGTGGTTGTTTTAAGAGTAAAGCAGAAGTCCAGTGTTCACGTCCCTTCTCCTAGGTGTCTGTCCTGGAGCAGTCCACTTCTCTCAGGTTTCTGTCCATTCAGTGGAACAAAGTTTATGTTGTTTTCAAGTGTGCGACAGTGCCCGCTGAGTAGCTGAACCGACCAGTGTCTAATGATCTGATTTTCAAGTTTAACACAGAGGATATATATTCAGGCTTAATATGATTTACTTTACAAATTCATTTTCTTATAACTCATTTGAAAATGCAAAGTAAAAAAAAAAAAATCCCTAAAGTGAGAACCTCAAGGGAGGGCCATTTGGATCTGAGTCTTTGATTAGTCTTGTCAAAAGTAAATATATACAGAACATTTTCATTATATAATACTTTGGGTTTTATCTCTGATAAAACTAAGGAAAAACTGGGCACAGTGGCACATGTCTGTAATGCTAACACTGAGGGAGACTGAGGCAGGAGAATTGTAACTTCAAGCCTGACCCAGTCAACTTAGTGATTTATCAAGACCCTGTCTCGAAATTTAAAAAATTGAAAAAGGGTTGGGAATGTAGCTTAGTGCAGACTCTAGATTTAATCCCCAAACCCACCTCACTCAACACAAAAACAACTAAGTAAAAAGACTTAGTTTGCAGATGTACTTGTTTGTAAGTCTTATTAAAATCAAAGTTTTTTTTTAAATAAAAATTTGCAAAATTATCTTTTTTTTTTTTTTTTTTTTTTTACCCAAGGTCTCGCTATATAGTCCACGCTGGCCTTGAACTTGATTAGGTAGCCCAGGCTGGCCTCAAACTCATGATGACCCTCCTGCTTTAGCCTCCCTCCCAAGTGCTTGGATTACAGGTGTGCACCACCATGCCTGGCACAGAATTACTCTTAGTAGATACTTGAAGAGGCCATTTTTCTCATCTCCCACTTAAGTGCTGTCTTTTTTTCCCCATCTAATACTTTGCATTTGAAAAGGTGGTTTCCCATTCTGCTTATCAATCAGTTTAGGACCATTTAAGGATTCTAACCTAACCCAGCCCCAGGGGCAGTTTCTCTCTGCTTGCCCACTGCCTCTTGGAGGCTCTGCAGAGGAGAGCAGTGTTGCCCAGGCCGGGGCCCTGGGGGAGCAGTCTGGTTTTCTGGGGCCTTGCTCATTACTCAGCTTCATTACAGTGTTTTCCTATCTGGATGTTAATGCAGTGCACCTCACTGCTCTCTGCTTAGCAATAAGAAACATTCCTTCAGTACTGCTCATTAAGCCAGTTCGTCCACTCAATTTTATTTCCAGCAGTTAGTCCTAGCGGTGAGATGTTGGTCTTTGCTCTTCTCTGGGTTTCATCTGTGTTCTGATAGAAGGGAACACTGTTCAAAGGTACAGTCACTGTTCTTCTTGGTCTTTTTCTGGAAAGCTCAGCTCTTGGTAAATATTTTGCTCAACTCTTAGAAGTCAGTGTGTAGAGTGTTCAGATGCAGTGTCTCTGGGGACGGAAGAACGCTCAGTCCACGAGATAGGTGTTGCTGAGCACGTTGCTGCCCTGCCATGTGATTGTTGTTGTCATTTCGGGGGTGAGGCCAGGGCTGGCGCATGCTGGGCGAGCAGTCTGCCCATTGAGCTGCACTTAGCTCTAAACCAAGATTTCCTCTGGCATTGTTGGTTTGTTTGTTTTGAGGTGCTGGAACTCAAGTGTAGGGCCTCAACCATGCTAAGCAAGTGCTTCTACCACTGAGCTGCATCCCCAGCCCCTGCTGCTAACTCTTGGCAGGAGCTGATAACCTCTCTCTCCAACTGCTCCATGCATCTAGAAGAGTGGAGAGGATACTCCAGTGGCCTGCAGAGCCCAGAGCTCTTCTCTGATGCCCACAGAGCCTATTTCAGCTTCCCATGACCCAGTAGGACAGTAGAAAGAGGAGAGCACTTTGACTGGTGGCTTAGCTCCTTGGACCGAGCCGCTGCCCTCAGGGCATCTGGCAGCAAGGAGATTGCGCACCCATCAAGCAATGGACAGACTCTCGGTGTTCTTCTTTCTCAGGGACCCAAAATGTATCAGTTCACTGTTGACCTTACTTCCAAGGATATGTCCTTGTTTCTGTTTTGTATGTTTTACTGAGAATCATATCCAAATTTTGTTAACTTGTGTTGGTGAGAGAAAAGACCAGTTGGCACACCAGTCACATCACAAGGCAGTTTATCTCATAAATACCTCAATTGTTTTGTATCTCTTATTTCCATTTCACAGTTGTTACTGGTGATGAGTTTTAAGGGTCTGTCCTTTGATCGTAGATGACTTCACATCTGGCCAGATTCTTGTACCTCCACTGTATACTTGAAAAGATTAAGAATTATAGGAACAGGAATGAGAATTTGGCCCCATGCCACTACTTGTTTATTTTCATATGCATTCATATGCTATTAAATGTAACAAAATAATTATGTTTTAAGAAAATGTAACCTTTGTTACATCAAAATATATTGTCTGATAAAAGACTTGACATTCAGTAGAGCAGTGATCGTGTAAATAAACATGGATTTCAGATGTACCCAAAGTGATTAAAAAGCAGAGCCTAAGGCCTAGCACTGAGGAGGATTTATTTCTTTTCTCTATTTTTTCCTGATTGTGCAAATATGGGTGAGTTGTGTAACCTTTCTGTGCCTCGTTTTTTCTACCTCTGGAGAGGTGGGATGCTCTCCAAAGTCACCATTTCCATGCTGGTTAGCGCTTGGCAGAGCTCAGGTGGCCTTGGGTGAGAGTGCCATGCGCAGAGCTGCTCAGGGGCGGCGTGGCGGAACTGGGCTCACACTGACCATGCAGTCTGCCCTGGACAGCGCCCAGGAGCACAGGGCCTTGAGCACGAAGCACGTAAAGGAAGCATTGGTGTCAAGATTGCGTGACTCCTTGAAGCTTTAATGTCCCCTTGTTTGTTTTAAAAAGGATTTTGTGTATTCTGTTGTAAAATGTGGAAATTAAATTGGACACTAGAAACTGCCCTAAGTGATCATATCCTGATGGTGTGGCGAGCTCCTCTTGCCATCCGCTGAGGTCTGAATTCTGCAGATTAGATGACAGATGAACTCTGTCCCCCGAGATTGTAACGAATACTGCTGAACTTCCTCCTGATGCAGCTTAACCTAGACGATGGACTCTGACATCAGGTGACCGTCAGGAGCTCCTCGACCACTTATGCCAAAGGGTCACGGTGAAAAATTCGGAGTATTTCTTCTATTAGAATATAATAATTTGCTCCCCACCCCCATTCAGTGGTTTTGCATTTTACAAAATTTAGCAGTGTTGTTTTTCAGTAGTATTTCTGAATGTTTTTACCTTTTAAAATGATAGCTATTATTTCCTTGTGAAATGGAATAGAATCATGGAGACAGAAGGCTGGATAAAAAATGTCAAGTGTTGATATTGGTTGCATACAATTTTTTGATGTCAGTGCATCAGAGGAGCTTCTGATTAACACACATGCACTCACTAATCAGTGGCTAAGACTTGCTTACATTTTGCTTTATAGAAGTAGTCATGGCATGATGTAATTGCCTTATGTAAATACAAAAGGCTATTTATTAAGTTTTCCAATAATATTTATTAATATGTATATGTTTTAAAATAAAATAACTTATTTCTAGCTGAACACTTGTTGATTTTTCCCTTTGCTTGAAATTCCTTTGTAGTCTCAGGTTCCAAATCATCCCAGTTCCTCACATTTTCTCACTGTTGTCAGCCTGTATATTGGTCTTAGGGGTAAATCCATGATGTGTGAAGAAATTCATCATCCTGTGACAATCTCCTGAATCATTAAATGACAGAAAACTAGCTCTGTTTTGATGCCTTTACATATTTTTGAGTTGTGTAACTTGTATCATTTTATGTTTTAAGCCCACAGAAATTGAAAAGAACCATGTGCCTGTAATCCTAGCTCTCTTCGAGGCTGAGGCAGGTAGATCACAAGTTTGAGCCCTGGCTGAGCGATTTATGTTGGTAAGAGGCTGCCTCAAAAAGGAGGGGGGAACTGGGCGTGGTGGTGCATGCTTGTAATCCCAGCACTTGGGAGGCTGAGGCAGGAGGATGCTTGCAAGATTGAGATCAGCCTGGGCTACAAAGTGAGTTCAAGGCCAGCCTGAACTGCATAGCAAGATCCTGCCTCAAAAACAGCACCCACCAAATGGAGGGGGACCTGAAGATGTAGCCCTAGATTCAATCCCAAGTACCAGGGAGAAAAACTTAGAGAATCATGACACATTTTAGTATGCCAAGCATCACCAAGCATCATCAGAAGTCTTATCATTAATCTTTCTTACTCTAAATTGTTTGTTCTTGTTTCCCTTTGGTGCTGGAGAGTGAACACCCAGAGCTTTAAACACACTGAGCACACACTTTAGCAGTGAGCCATACCAACCCTGGCCACAGATACTCTATGAAATGAGAAAAACATTTTCAGGGAAAAAAGATTCTTTTTTTTTTTTTTTTTTTTTGCGGTACTGGGGATCAAACTCACGACCTTGCACTTGCCAGGCAGGCGCTTATGCCACTGAGCTAAATCCCCAGCCCAAAAGATTCTTTTCTTAGGTGCTATCTGAAGAGATTTAATTGCACACATTTTAAAATCCTTTCTCATCTGGAATATTTCTTAAATTTTCTCAGCAAAAACTGTATCTTCATATTTATAACATTTTAACATCTTTTTTGTCTATTTATTGGTTCCCTTCTGCCTTGTCTTTTCCTTAATTTTACATTCTGAAACAATACCAAAATAACTGTTTCTTCTGCGCTTTCTTTAGAGTTTTATTATCAAACAGAGGTTAATTCTTTTTTTAAATTAAGTTTATTGGTACATTTTAGGTATCCATAATGATTACATTCATCATAGGGAATTTGTACCTGTACATGATATAACTTGAATTTTTTTTATTTATTTATTTATTTATTTATTTATTTATTTATTTATTTATGTTGCTTTTTGAGACAGGGTCTCACCATGTAGCTCAGGCTGGGCTTGACCTCACAGGGGTCCTCCTGCCTCAGCCTAGTGAGCGCTGGGATTACAGGAATGCATTAATTTCTTTTTTATGTCCTTTGTATATAGAATCACACATTAACTAGAATTTTACTGTTTTTTTCCTTCCCTTGTGCTGGGGATCCAACTGGGGCCTTTGCACTGTGCTACATTCCACAGTCACTGTTTTCCTTTGTATTTCAAGGCATGTCTGACTAAATTGCTGTGCTGCCCAGCTGGGCTCACGTTAGCCGTGCCCTTCCTGCAGCCTCCTGGCGTGCTGATATTACCGGGTGGGTCCTTTTTGCAAATCTTACTGTAAATCTTTTTGTAAAGCTTACTGTAAGTCATGGTCTTGTTAAATCACTGAGTAGCTCAGGTAGGGTTTCACCTTACTTCCTGCCTGAATTTTACTCTTAGTAACTTCACTTTTTAATGAAGAGCCAGGAAGAAAGCAGTCTCATAATATAGTTCAGGCCCAACTCACAGTAATCCTACTTCAGCCTCCTGAATGCTAGGTTTACAGGCATTCACCCAATGCCTGCCTTGAGTTATTTTTTATATAGCAATGCTTTATAAAAATAGATTTGTAATAGACCTAGATGTTATCTTTTCAATAGAAATTAAAATTCCAAGAGTACATTTATATGGACATTTCAGTATTTTACTTACAAATGACTCTGTTGTTTTGAGATGGGGTTCCCCATTGTCGTTTAGGCCAGCCTTGAACTATGTAGCCCAGGCTGGCCTTGAACTCACAGGGGTCCTCTTGCCTGAGCCCCTGAGTGCTGGAATTACAGGAGTGCACACCATTGGTGGCTCAACAAGGTTTTTAGTTGGAGGAGAGGGACAAAGTCAAGAAGCAGCCATTATACCTAGGGACTTGTATCTGTATTAGCATTTCAAAGAAGAGATTAATTTCAGGGGAGGGCATTAGAAGAGCTGGCAGTGGAACTGAACCATGGTGACAGGATGGACAGGGGGAGAGGAGAGTTCAAACCAGCTGGCCTAGTTATAAGTTGCATCTTTTTTCCCAGTACTGCTAGTGGAACCCAGGTCCTTCACATGAACTATATCCTCAACAGTTTTTATTCTGAAACAGGGTCCAGCTGAGTTGCTCAGGTGGGGCTTGAGGTTGAATCCTCCTGCATCAGCCTCCGAGTGCTAAGATCACAGACGCGCATCACCGTGTCTGGCTGATGTTGCGTCTTCTCACATTTAGTGAAGATATCTTCTCTTCCCACTGAGGCAGGTTTGTGTGGCAGCTCTAACAAGTCACCACAAACTGTGGCTAACAGGAGCACACATTTGTTATCTTCTAGCTCTGGAGGTCAGAACCCCGAACTTTCTGGCCCATTAAACTATTTCTGCTCTCCTTAACTCCTCTATTGTTAAGCAACCGTTAGTCTGCAATCACTATACATTAGCTTCCATTTCCTAGAGTTTTATAGTATACTTGTTTTTTGTTTGGCTTTTGTCACTTAAAACTATGTGGACATTCAGCTATGCTATGTGTATCCAGCACTCATTCCATTTTTGTTTGTTGTTTTCTGAGACAGGGTTGCACTATGTACAGTAATTCAGGCTGACCTCGAACTCACTCCATCTTAGGCTGGACTTGAACTTGTGGTGCCACCACACCTACCTCTCCATTTTATTCTTCAGCGGCGTTCTATTACATGGGTATTCCAACAGTCTATTCAGTCACATTTAGACGTATGGCTTGCTTCCAGTTTTTGGCTATTACAAAGAAAGCTGTTATGGAGTGTTCATTTGCAAGTGTTTTTGTGGATATGTGCTTTCATTTCTCTTAAATACTTAGGACTAGAACTGTGAGGTGATATGACTGGCATATATTTTAACTTTTGAAGAAACTATAAACCTGTTTTCCAAGGAAGTTGTGTCATTTTGCAACTCCATCAGTAGTACATGAGAAAAAAATTCAAGTCTTAAGAGTTTGAAAGTATCTAGTGGTCACTGCATGAATACTCATGGTATACAAAATGTGCAAATCATGTGCTGGAGAAATGACTTGGTTATTTAAGGACCCTACATGATATTAAGGAGAGATATACCTACAGTAATACCTCAGTTCATGAATGCTTCTGTTTGCAAACAGTTCAATTCTCAAACAAAAGTGTTCAACAAAATTTTGCTTGTGTTCACAAACTGCACATCAGGTGACAAACACACCTGTGGCCATTTTCCCCAAAATCATAAAACAAGTGAAGATTGTGAACTGAGGTATCACTATCAATATCTGTTTGTCTAAAGACATATACAAAGCATCGTGCAACGTGCTAGTGTCAGCTGGGAGGTCCAGATAACGAATGTGAGAGTCTATGATAATGACATAGTGCATTAAAGGTGGCAGGGTTCAAGCCAAGATGATTAGGACCCTGCATAAAGAGCTATAAATAAATTCATTAGTTAGGTTCTAACCTCAATTCTAAGCATTATGGTTCATATGAAGCACTATTTTCATTGTGGTCTGCTTCCTCAAGGTGTCTGTTGGCCTCTTCATCAGTTATTGCTGCCTGCCAATCTACCCCAAAACGATTGGCTTCAGCCCACAATCATTTGCTTCTCATATGCTTTTGGGTCAATGGGCAGCTCCACTGACTTGTACCAAGCAACCCAATCCTTGCAAGATCCCAGTTTTGGGCAGCCAGCTGTGAGGAGGGCAGCCATGCTGACCTCACCACTCAAGTCCACTTTTCCTGGCTGCGTATCATCATGGTTTAGGCTGAGAACTTCCAGGTGTTATTGGTCCTGCTCATTCCAAGGGCAATGCAGATTCAAAGTGTGGAGCAGAGGTAATGTCGCTGTAGAATGTGTGGGTATGGATGGAGGATCAGATCCAGTATGCATTAACCCACTACAACTCGAAGACCACCCTGACATCATGTGTCAATGTTTAATGTTACTTATTTTAAAAAAATTTTTAATGTTACTTTTTATCTGACAATATCTTCTAGCTAGAATTTGGCTGAGACCAAAGTAAGCAAAAATAGGTCTGTCCTCTGATCCAGTTCTAAGATGCATGGTTGTTTGGTTGCCAACCTCACAGCAGAGTAAGTTTTGTTTTTTTAATTTTGTTTATTGGGTTTGTTTGTTTTGAGACACAGTCTGTGTAGTCCAGGCTGGCCGAAAACTTGCAGCAATCCTCCTGCCTCAGCCTCCAAAGTGATGGGATTATAGGCATGGGCCACCAGTCCTGGCTTCTAGATTAAAATTTTAAATTAGTAGCTGCATAGTGACCTGTACTAAAAGCACAGTTGTGTATATAGTCTGAAATACAAAAGGCAAGAGTCTGAAACAGGGCAGCTACATTTCCTGCCCACCCTTCCTCCTTGTCTTGGGATACTGAGAATAGAACCCAGGGTCTTGTGCTAAAACAAGTGCTGTACCACCATG
>PVJX010017310.1:0-38590 GCA_004027295.1 Dolichotis patagonum
ATATAATTGCATGCATATTTGCATGGGTAAAATGGATGACCATATCACTGTTTTTGTCAGATTGTGGAGCAGAACTGTTGACAGTCTCACTGTTTGAATGTCTACTTTACATGTTTTAACTTTGTAAATTGAACAACTATTTCCAAGAAGTCAGTATGTAATTTGTCAAGCAATAATTTTTTTAGGTTTTTTTTTTGTTGTTGTTGTTCTTTTCCTTTTTTCCTTGGAATACTGTATTGTTGCTACCCTTTATTCTGTTTTTTTTTTTTTTTTTTTTTTTTTTTTTTTTTTTTTTTTTTTGCTTTTTTTTTTTCTCTTTAAATAAAATTATTTAAAAAAAAAAAGACTTCACTAAATTGCCCAGGCTGGGCTTGAACTTGGAATATTCCTGCCTCAGCTTTCCAGAGTGCCGTTTCATAAATAAACAGGTTAATGAGCTAATTAAGGAGTAGGAATGTAGATCAATGGAAGAGTACTTGCCTAGTAAGGACAAGGCCCTGAATTCAATCCTCATCACGGGGGTGTGTGTGTGTGTGTGCCTACTGTTATTGGTAAAGAAGTAAGTACTTTCTCCCTAATACTGGAAACAAGATCAATATACCCACTATTACCACCCTTATTTGATACAAGTTTTTGCCAGTGCAATAAGGGAAGACCCGCCTCACCTCCTTGTCCCAACTGCTTATGTGAAGAAAATGGAGAAAAGGCAGGGGGATGGAGGCAGGTTGGTTACGTTCAGTTTCATTTATGTGTTTTAAAGTCTTCTAAGTTTGCCACTGCCTCAGACTAGAACAGCAGGCAGTACAGATACGGGGCCTAATCATATTGGGATTCTCAACAGATGATTATCCTTCATGAGAAGGACTGTAATTCACAGACTTGTAATGTTTCCATTCTGTCATCAACAATGTACTGTAATTCATGAAATTTCATATATTTTGATTACAAATATTGTGGTAAAAAAAACCACTATGAAGCATTAAAATGTGTTCATACCCTCCAAAAGTATATGTGTGTGAGACGTTGTATGTGTGTATACAAAAGTATACAGATATCGTTATGTAGAAAACTGCTTGGGACGTAGAAAGAGTTCCAGAATAAGCGCTCAGCAAGGTCACAGAATACAAGATAGACCTATAAAACTTAATCATATGTTTACATAATAGCAATAAATATGAGGCCATGCAAAGATAAAAAACATTATTCAAAAAGTGAAAGCCTTAAGCATTAATCTAACAAAACATGCACAGGACTTGTAGGATTAAAAACTACAAAGCATAAGAAATCAAAGATCTAAATAAGTGGAAAAACATTGAGGTAAGAATTGGAAGGTGCAACTCAGCAAAGTTGTCAGTAATTTTCAAACTGATACATAGGTTCATATTAAAATCCCAGGGAGATTATTTTGTAGATATGAACTATCTATTATTCTTTTTTTTTTTTTTGGTACCGGGGATTGAACTCATGACCTCACGTCTGCCAGGCAGGCGCTTAAGCCTCTGAGCTAAATCCCCAGCATGAACTATTATTCTAAATAAAGAATTTGGAGGCAGAGGATCTAGTATTAGCTATATTAATTTTGAAAAAGAAAAAGTAGAATGAATCACTGTACCCACTTTTAAGACTTAAGTAGCCCTAATAATCAATTAAGTAGCTCTAATAATCAATTAAGTAGCCCTAATAATCAATAAGTAGCTATTGTCAATTAAGTAGACAATAATAATTGGTGGAGGAATACACAGATTAATGGAAAATAGAAAAACCAACAAAGAACTATGGAATCCAGAACTAGAAAGTAACTAAGATCTATGAGAGTAAAATAAAACTTTGAACATCACCAAATGCAGACAAGAATGCAGAGATCATACATTCTTAGTGAAAATGTAAAAATGGTTCAGTCACTTTAGAGAACAGTTTGGAAGTTTCTTAAAATATGCAATAATTATATAACTCTAAAACTGCACCCCTGGGCATTTATTTTAAAGCAATAAAAACTTGAATACAGCAATTTTATTTTCAATAGCCAAAAGCTGGACTCAATGCATACATACATTATTGGGTGAATGGTTAAGCAAGCTATACAAACCACTGATACATAAAATAACCTAGATGGATTTCCAGAGAATTACTCAGTGAAAAAAAGCCAATCCAAAAAAATTATATACTAACTCCATCTACACATTTCTAAAACATCAAAATTGTGGAATTAAGAGACAGTAAGAAGAGGGTAAGGGCATAAGGGAAGTGGACGTAGCATAAAAAAAAAAAAAACAGGAATCCTTGTAATGACCAAAATATTCTGCATCTTGATTGTATCAATGTCAACATCATACTTTTAATATTGTTCTGTAGTTTGCTACTACTGAGGGAAACTGGATGTTACATAAAATTTCTATTTTTAACAACTGCATGTAAAACTACATTTATCTAAAAAGAAAAAAAATTTAAGGTGCTAGATTAAAGAAAAGAAAATCAAGGTTGGAGGAATGAAGAATAAAACTAATCACGATACAATATGGACATGTACCAATTCTCCAAGATGACTGTAATTACTATGTATCACAAACATATAAAACTTTTAAGAAAATCTGGCCTTGAGTCATTACCTAGAAATTTAATATTTTTACCAGCACATGAAAATGTTAGAATATTTTACCCAAACGAAAGTGCAAAATAGGAAAAAAAAAAAAAAAAAAAAAAAAAAGACTTACAGGTTTTACTTCCCTGGGTGGTGAACTATTTCCCACATTTAATGGTGACATTGAGTTTCCTAAGAAAGAAAAACACAATTCTTAACAAAAACCAAATATCATAATTTATTCCTGATAATAAAAAGTACAATTATCTGATATTCAAATAATGGTCATTCCATAACAACCTTGTAATTATGCAATAAGCAACATCCTATTTTTCCTAAAAGAATATAAGGACTTGACTAAAACTCTGACTACTGCTGCTGTGAACTCTTCCCTTTTTGAAAGACAGCAATTCTCAAACTTTTGAACTCAGAACTCCTTCATACTCATAAAAATCACTGAAGAGCCCAAAGAGCCTCTGTTTACATGGTTTATGCTTATCACTACTGTATTAGAAATTAAAACTAAATTTAAAAATATATTACAGACATAATTTGTTTGAAAAAATATTTTTTCAAAACAAAAAGTGCTAAAAAAGTTTACATTTTTGTACACCTGTTTGACTTAACAAGACAGCTGGATTCATAATATCTAGGGTATATATATGAGTATATATACCTTTGCATCTGATTTGTCAATGTGCTGCTTTGGCTGAAGTTTCTGAATAAATCTAGCCTCCCACAGATAACACTGGCAAAATGAGGAGTATTTAATGTTCGCAGATAACTGTGGACACTTGTTTACTATGTAACTCCAAGTGGCAGCTTGTTAACTGCAGCAAGGACTCTAAACCACGTTCTTCTCTTATTGGAATCAACTGATTTATCCTGACCTTTGAAAAGACCTTTAACCATCTGGAGAAGGTTGGTTCACCCAGTTACACAGAATTGTCAAATGCTGACACATTTCATTATGCAATATAGTGTGTTACTATGATGTGTTACTATCACATGTATCTTATAAGGAAAGATTTAAATATTTGGGGGTGCTCTTAAATTAAGAATGACAGACACAAGTTTCCTGCAACCCTACTTTGCTTAAAAGTTTGAATTTTATCATTGGCAATGAAATACTGTCAGGATGTCCTTAAAGTAACAAGCTCACTTAGCTAACTCTTCAGAAAATGCTTGGTAAATATCTAAGTCCAAAAAAAAAAAAATCAAACTTTGTCATTCAAACAAAAAGAATGTTCCAAGAAAAAAATTAGTAACTCAGTCGCATTCATGTGTTTCATACTTTGGAAGGTGGGAGCAACTCTTCATTACACAAAACAAGAAAAATACCTGTGTACAAGGGTCAAAGTTTAATAAAAATCTTTACAGTTTTATTGAAGAAACTGTTCAGTGAAATTGGCATTTCCGGGTTTTATCTGACTGCATGTTCTTAGCAATGAAATTCAGTGACCACTAGCTCAGGAATGTGCCCTGGCGTTAAACTGGCTATGGTATAAAGCTAATGCAGCTGATCCACCCTTGCTTTTGCACTCAGTGTAAAGTCAGCATGGGAAAAATGGAGAAAAAAGTTTTAATATCTTCAAGAAAATTATTTTGAATTCCCAAGGAAGGCCAGAGGTCTGAGTCATACTTTGAGCCTTCAAAGAGGCTGAATTTTACCACATGCTACACTCCTGTAAAAGAATATTAGAATTAAGACAAAAATAATTATATAAAAAGACCAGTTAATATCTGAGTCCTTATTTGCATACAATTTGTGTGGTATTTTAAAATACGGCCAGTCGTTAGAATACTCACAAAAAAAGCCAATGTACTTCCTTTCTACATTCCTAATACAGTTCTCTATGGGAGGAAAAAAGGTCATCTGTAGTCATTCTCTCCTGGGGAATCTCTTCTGTGATTAATCAAGCCAAAGACAAGTACTTGTATGTATTTGTTTTTCCTTCTAAATAACTAAATGCAAATGTTGTAAGGTAGTCTTTCGGCTGTTTCAGTTATTAGCCCACTGATGTGTAGTTACAATGTACGGTCAAAATATAGTGAAATTTTTAGTAAGAAACAAATTGCCAATTAGTCTCCTTCAAAATACTCTCCCTGTTGCTTCTAAAGCACTATCCTTCATACTTGCCACTCTGCGAAGCAGTGCGGGAGCCCACTTTTTTGTCCTTAGGTGGAGTGATCAAAAATACAGTGAATGCTGCTGCTGCTGCGGGGCATCCAGTGGAAAGGCACGCTGTGACCTCATCCCCTTACAGCGCCAACTGTGTGACTTCTGGCTTATCGCTGAAGTCAAAATGACCATGAAAAGCAAATATTTTGAGGTGATTCAAGATAGCAAGGTGGTCATGACAGGGCAACTAAAGACACTCATGAAAAAGGACTTTCAGAACTGTTTCAGAAAGAGGCAAGAATGTTGGGTAAGTGTATTTGAAGCAACAGGGAGCGTTCGGATAGGAATTAATGACAATGTGCCTTTGCCATAATGTTTTTTAAAAATTTAAGCATTCACTGTATTTTTATACTGTATATACTTTTTTGTGATCAGTCAGAGAAACTATCAGAATCAAGAAGTACAGCCAGGTGTGGTGGTCATTCCTGTAATCCTAGCACCCGGGAGGCTGAGGTAGGAGAATCACTACAAGTTTGAGACCAGCCTGGGCTACAAAGTGAGCTCAAGGCCGGCCTGAGCTGCTTAGAGAGACCCTGTCTCCAGAAGACAAAAAGAAAAAGAAGAAAGTAGTAGTAGAAAGTTTAAGTGTGATAGTGTATGCCTCATCCTAGCAGTCCTGGAGGCTGAAGCAGGAGGACTGCAAGTTAAAACCCAGCCTAGATAACTCAGTGACTTAATAAGACTGTTTCAAAATTTAAAAAAAAAAATGAAAAACAGGAAAGTTACATAGCTCAATATAAAGGTGTTGGGTTCAATCTCAATCCCCAGAAGCAACGCCTCCCCCTTAAATTGACAGCCAGTGGTTTTCACTCACCTGTGTTTCTATTTTCTTTGGATGTAACCACTTCACCATTGATGCCACCAGCATTTAAAGACAGCGAATTGTCTTCCTGACTTGCTAAATACTGTCTGGTTTGCTCACAAAGCAAAAAATTGTTTTCATTTTCATTCTCTGGATTTTTCAACCTGAAATTAGGATGGTTATAATGTCCTCCAGTAGTTCTTGAAGAATCGTGTGATGAAGGCTTGACTTCATTTTTTTCAAGATTAAATGGCTCTGTCATTTGACAAGTAGATGCTTCCAAGTTTCTTGACATTATATGAAGAGATTAAGTCTAAGGAAAGAAATATATTTAAGAAGCAACTTTCAATTACAAAAGTAAAACTGCAGGCACAGGTGACTTCTTTCAAATATTTATGTAAGAGGTAATTTCCATTAACTATTCCAAAGTACATTTAACTCTGACATTAAAACCTGGCCTAAAGGCACAAGAGAAAAATTCTCTTTGGATAAGTACAAGCTTCAAGGTTAAAAGAATTCAACAACAGACCAACAAAAGACATTTTAAAAGTAATCTCAGAGTTCCTCACTACTGCTTGTACTTAAGAGCTTGTGAAGCACCAGAAATGAAAAGGTCTTTCATGTTTTAAAAAAGTCCTTCCAATCTAAAACCTACATCTTACTGTGAAATAGGAGCTGTTGTTCGAATCAGGCTCTCGTGTGCACACGCACTCCCTTCCTCCCTCTCCCTCTCTGCTTTTGCCTTTTCCTGCTGCCATGAACTATTGCCCCTCCGTCATGTGCCACCCTGTGTTGAAAAAAATAAATCAGGTCATCGCTTACCTTTCTATCCTCTCAGAACACCTCTATCCTATACTTTATGCTATGCCAAACCTTAAAAATACTAAACCACTACCTACAATGCCTTCACTTCCCCTCCTGCCTCATCAACCCCACTCATCTTTGATAATTCATCTCAGCTGACCCCTATTCTCTGTGGTTTTCTCAAACACCATTTTGATAATCTCCAACTGAATTTCCATAGTTTACAACTTGTGCTTATTTCCTTTAAGGATCATAAACGTGTGAACCTCTAGCTGAAAATAAATTAAGACATTATTGCATGCTTTCATGTTTAATTTGTTTCAAAGTGCCCCAAGAAACTTTATCCAGAAATGAGGGTAGTTCTTCAAGAATACTGAATTTCCTGTCCCAGGGGGAAATCATTTACAGTGGACAATTCCTCTTTTTGAAATAGTAACTGATTTTATCTGTAAATTGGAGGCAAAATTTTTACCTATTCTCCCTACTCAAAGAATAAAAAAGGTTCAAGAGAAATGAGTAATGAGTAATGCATAAATTGTTAAACATGGTCTTGAACAAAAAAATTTTTGCTCTTACCCTCACACAACTTCCATCTTATTTCTTGTTTCAGAAATTAGGTGTACCCTAATCCAGTAACAATTCATAAAATTTTAAAAAGAAACACATAGGCACACGCAAAGGTGCAGCACTCGCTGGCCCCGATCCTGGGAAGATCCCTAAGAGAAAGTCTCCAGGCTTGCAAGTATAGCGGAGACCCAGCAGCTGCTAAGGAAAGTACACCTGCACCAACAAGCCTGCCTCATTTGAAGGAACAGGTTGAGAACCACAATAGTGGATATAATTGGGGGGAGGGGGCGGCTGACATGTCACATTAGAAAAGTAAATAACCTTGACAATGGTGGTGGGGATGAACTGAGCTCTGAATAACTCTACCTCTGAACAACAAATACTTTGCATTACAGTATTAAGAGTAATTACCAGGATAGAATCACAATGCCTAAACTGAAAACATGACACACAATATCAAAACGACAAAACCAAGCCCAAGTTATCCCTGGGTTTGACTCAATTACAAACATCTAGTCAGATGTATACACAAAATGGACATATAAAAATTACAATTAGGTTGAAAATAAAAAGGACTAGAACAGAAGCTATGCAAATAACCAAAATTAAGGCAAAATGTTAGTATTAACAACAGATCAAATGGAACTCAAGGTAGAAAATATTGAGACAAAACATGCACACTTTACATGGATAAAAGGAACACACTAAGGAAAAACAGACTAGTTGCCAGAAATCTGAGTCATAATAGTGTCACTTTGATATGAAGAAAGCAAAACTGAATGAGAAATTCAATCTACAATGATAAGGACACACTGGCCTTGAACACAAACTGAGAAAACAGAAAACAAGCAGCAATATGGAGTGTTTTAGTAACAATAAAATTGATCTAATAGGGATCGATACAACAATATTCACCTTTCCACTAAGCATATACTAAAGAGGACACATTAACTCAAAAACCTAAATATTACACAGGCCCTATCCGTTCTCCAATATTTATATTTACATTTATGTGAATTTTCAAAGTGGTAAAATATTGAAAAGGTAGTGACAGCAAACATGACTACAAAAACAATTAAGACTTCATGAAAGTGATTTTAATAGGGTAAAAAATAAGTATCACCCCAAAGATGACAAATTTGATCTTTTCAGGCATGGGATAAATTGCCACAACCTATGCAGCCAGCAGTCCTGAAAGGGCAACAGGAGATTAAGCAAAATCTAGACACATACTAAAAGGAACGCTGGGACCAGGTGGGACCTGACCTGTGTTGTAGCTTGGCATAACTAACACCATCTTGTGCCCTGTATTTGACCCAGAAGAGTGAAAATTACTCAGGGTACAAGTCCCACGAGAAAAGCAGAATGAGCTGCACCCACAAGAGAAAAATAAACCTGCTTAACACAGAAACAGGATACAGGTGTCAACTAAAAATTAATGTAAGTCTAGCTAAATTGTTTCCAACAGGATGTCTTTTTGCGGTTTTGTGTTTTAAAAGCTCTGTAACTTTCCAGTTCAGTGCCACTCCTTTGGACTCTGAAACAGGGGTCCATGGGTGGTCGCTAAGCTCAGCTAATTAAATTCCAAATTCATCAATTTGGCTGCTTGGATTTCTATATTGTTAACGAACCCACTTTATCAGATGGAGAGGCAGAACCACCCAGCACAGTCCACATCTTTATTCATACACAGTATTTAAAAGTGCATGGTCTGTGTTTTGCTAGGAACAGCGAAAGTGAAACATTCTCAGAGGTATCTGTGCTAGAGTTAACGGGGGAACACCAAGGCCAGACACCTGCTGGACTGGCCTCACTCTAGTCCCACAGAGTCTGCCAACTTCCACCTCAGCCGTTCTCCACAATAAAAACTTCAGGGTACTATAGCAGAGACTCTGCGTGACTGACCCACATGCCATGTTTAGCCTTAGACTTGACAACTATCATTAGTTATAACACTGCTCATAGTCAAAGTTCTTCTGAGTGGGACTTCTAAGAAAGCACCACTGTTTCTTAAGGAAAAGGGTCAGATTTTGCTGGTGGGGTCCTTTAATCCTATCATTTTGTCATCCCTGGTGTAAATTTTTTTAAAATTCAAACTGAAATAATTATGTATTATTTACTTCCTAGAATGGGTAAAACTTAAAAGATTACTGAAATAAAATTAAGAATGTATGTTTTTTTCTGGGAAACTGTGTGTGTTCCTAAAAGTATTCTCCATTGACTTGATAACTATTTCTAAAATTTCATTAAAATAATCCAAACAAAAACATACTGCTTGTACAACTGCATGTATAAATATATGTTATTTAAAAAGTCAAAAGGGGAGAAGGCTATGATACACCTCTACTAGAAAAAATACTGAACTATCATTTGGAATACTAGTTTCCAAACACTGTAAAATGTTAAAATGTAAATGAAAAATCATAAGAAAACTGTATATTCAATATAATTGCAAAACTAATTACATGTTAAAATGGACAAAATTCACATGTATTCTAGAGGTGAATGTTAAGGAATTAATTTTCAGTCTTTTTCACTGTATAAATTGTATCTAGGATACTTTTATAAAAAAAAGTTCCTTTTTCCAAAAAAAAGTGTTTAATTGTAACCCAAGTAAAGGGACCATAGTAATAGCTAAGCCATAAAATTAGAGGACAGTCACCATCTTCTCAAAACAGAGACTCTGGAGCCAGCTTTTCATAACTTGTCCTGATATTGGAGGCTGTCAGTTAATCCAGTCAGCTCCTCACCGCCTTGTATCACTGCTACCTGTAGACAGGTTTGTCTTCTAAATGACTTCAAGGTGCTTGAACATGTGAATCACGTCTTATTTTAAAATTAAAAAAAAAACAAAAACCTTGTATTCTCACAGCAACCAGTATGGCTTTTTGTACAATGAGGCATTCAAAATAACTTTGGAGGATAAAAACTTTTATGTTTTCATGACAACCTAGAGAAGGAAAATAAAACTCACTGATGAAATGGTATGAACAGTCTTAAATGTAGAGTCAGATTATGTCATATTTACCAAAACTTAAAACACCTCATGCCTTCCCAACTTCCCAAATTCAAAACTCTGTAAATATATTTGACCTTAATAAAATTAATCTTAAACTACTGTGAAACAGCACTTAGAGCAGAAAATAGAATTTAAGCTTAAAAGAATGTCCACCTGTGATGGATTGGTTCAGATTGAAACATACTTTACTGCCTCAATGTATTCAGAAATTCCCATTATGACGTCCATGCAAATACACATTCAGGCTTATTTTAAAACTAAATGCTCCAAACTTTCTTTTATTTGGGGACAGCTAATGAATATATATATACACACACACACATTGCTCCCAGCTGAACCTCTGTTGCGGCCTGTCACCACTTTTCAAGTATCTGAGACATCTGGGATATTCCCTTTCCTTCAGCTCTTTTGCCTAATGATACACTGTCTTCTAAATTCTGCACAATTCTAGATTTTAGTTAGTGAGACCCTCCACATACATCACTCAAAAGTGAGGGCAAAATTTCAGATGTGGCCTCATGGCCAGTAAACAGGAAAGTCACTGTTCTCTATTCCTGACTTCAAACTTTGGCTTTTAAAGGAGGCAGCAAGCTTGCTGTGAGTTCAAGTAAAATTCTCTATCACCTAATATCTTCTGGAACTTAATTTTTTAATTCATCAGACCACTAAACTGACACTTTTTGTTTACAGTTCTATAATTTTTTAAAGTGGTACCTGGGATTGAACTCAGGGGCTCATGCTTGCTACACAAGCAGTCTACCACTGAGCTACATTCCCAGTTTGTTTTTGAACCAGTGCCTCACTACATTGTTCAGGCTGATGTCTAACTTGTAATCCTTCTGACTCTGCCTCCCTCAAGTAGCTGCAATTAGCTGTGGGCCGCTGAGCTCAGCTGAGTTCTATGAATTTTAACGCATAGGTACATTTATGTGTAAGTTTCACAATCAGGACACAAAGAGGCTTTTAAGTTTGAATTTTAACATTTAAAAAAATACCTGTAAGACTTTGCATGTGCATGTACCATGTATGTTCTTAGCATTACCCTATGTTACCCACCTAGGATACTTACAGCTCAACTGGGACCCTATGGTGTAATGTTATGCTTCCCACCTCAGGCTGCACTTCTGATACATATAGAGAGGCACATACGGCGGGGTGCCACTTACTGCTACAAGAGTTACTAGCTAACAATTTTAAAACAATTTCTTTCATACATAATCCAGTATTTTTATACCTACTAGTGATTATCATTTCAGAATCCTTATCTAAGGAAGAGGTTGGTTTGAGCGGTTTCCAAAGTTGTTAAAAGGATCTTTATGTTCTCAGGATTTGTAATCACCTAATTTCTCTGGTACTACTGACAAAAATGAGGCGTAGAAGGGATAAGAACTCAAACAATTTAGCCAGACTTCATCTCAAAGTAAAATTTATAAGGACTGGGGACGTAGTTCAGTAATGAAGCACTTGCTGAGCACAGGTGAGGCCCTGATTCAAACCGTAGTAAAGGGAAAAAAAAAATCCCCAAAGCCCAGCCCCTTCTCTCCACCTCAGAGCTAGGGAACCAACCCAGGGCCTGAAGCTTGACTGAAGCATGGTATCTCCTGCCCCCTACTTTCACACACACATGCAAAAAAAAAAAAAAAAAAAAAAAAATTCCTCTTACAAGGAACTAGTCTGCATATTTAAAATGCAGATAATTTAAGGATTACAGTATTTATCCCCCAAAAGAAGGAAATTGGGAAGTTGAATAACTTGTTAACCCCCACCTCACCCCCACTTTTCTCAACTCAAGACAATCCAAGTGAGACCCCTAGCTACGCAGCTCTGCAGTACCCTGGTGCCTCACCAAGGGAACTAAAAGCACTTGCTCTAACTGCAGAGGCCCACAGGGCAAACACAGCAGGGTCACCGAAAAGCCAACTCAAAAGCAACTGGCACACAGCAGACACACCTCAAAACACTCATTAAGTGAACCAGCGCCCACTCAAGCCTAAGTGAACTCAGCTGTGCGCCTTCCTGCCTCCCTCAGGCGGTACTAAGAGGAAAGGTCCAGCGTTAATATTGCTTGCACTCTAGCTGAGCTGCTGAGTTACACAAAAGCACTGAACCCACAAACAAGTAGTGCTATCTCCAAACCCACTGCAAGGCCCCTGCTTGCCTACACCCCAGTTCCTGCTTCTTTCCCCCTCCAACCAATAACAGAATCCAGCCATCTCAAAACTTCCCGTCCTAGACTGTCCACTCCAGCCTGTGCTCCAAGGTCTCCTCTACCCGTCCATCTTTTCTCCACTTCCAGGCCTCGCAAGAGTTCAAGGCCCAACTTCAACGCCCTCTCTCAACGTCTAGGGCCTAACGCCTGGCCGCCAACGCCCGAGGCCTTGGAGCCTCCAGGCTGCCCCCTCCCTGCTCCGATGCCTGGGGACCCAGACCTGGAAAGAGGTGGAAGGGCCACAGGCGCCACCAGTCTCCGAAGGCTAGTGGTGGCAGCGACTGTCAGGGACAGGAGCCCGGCGGTCCAGGTACCCTCCCGAGCTCTCGCCTCGCTTCAAATGCCCATCTGAGCCTCCAGGCTCCCGCGCTGCGCCTGCGCAGTCTGCGCTCACGTGAGCCCTCCGCTCCCTGCGCTGCGCTTGCGCGAGAGGGGTGGCGCGAGCTGGGAAACTGCTCGCCTAGGTTTTTGTAGTTACAGGGTGCTCCGTGGGCACATTTTGGATGCAAAGACGCAGTCCTTGCCTCTGTGAAAGTAATTTGAATCACTTGAGCCACTTAAAAGCCTTTGGGGGTTTTCCAGAGTCATCCACTGTCTCTGCGGGTCTTGGAAACTGAAGTTTATATTCACTCAGAAATTGTCCAGGTCCACACCCTCACCCCCACTTTGTACCTTTTCTGAGGTGGGATCCTATCCAGGATACCACTTTCTATTTCTTAGCATGTCTCCTCAGGCTCTTCTTGGACGCAATAGTTTCTCAGGTTTTCCTTGTTTGATGGCCGAACAGTTCCCAGGAGTACCCCTCAGGCTTTTTTTTTTTTTTTTGAGGGGGGTCTTTTTGAAATAGGGTTTCACTATGCTGTTTAGGCTAGCCTTGAACTCACCTGGTAGTTCAAGGTAGCATTGACCTCACCTGCCCCCAGGTGGGCCTCAAACTTGGCCGATCCTCCTGCCCCAGCCTCCTGAGTGCTGGGATTATCAGTGTGCATCATCACATCCGGCCTGGTCAGGCTTTTTGTGGGATGCTCCACTATAGAAATTTGCCCGATGGCTTACTAATGTAGGAACAGAGTTATACATTATTAGAAAGAAGAGGCAAAGTGCCATTTTTGTTGTATGCCAAACATACACCCTGTGGACTTGTTTTATGATTTGATGTTGGACCGGGTCATCTTGCTGAGGTATTGTTAGTTACCTCCCTTTCATAGCAAATACTAGGGAAGGAAGTCATTATGTGAAGCCCACATCTCAGTTCTAGATTATATTATACATTTCTTGCTCCAAACTTGCAATCAGACCTAACTTTTCAGGCCAGATATCTGTTAGTAGAGAATGATAGATATCATAGTCTGGAGAGAAGGGAGTGCTTTGGGTGGTCATCATAGGCCTTTTAATGGGTAGAATGACTGCTTGCCTCCCCCCATGCTGGGGATCAAGCCTGAGTTCTTACAACGAGTTAGGCAAGTCTTCTACCACCGAGCTACACCCCAGCCCTGAACCTCTAAATTAAAAAAAATACCATGAGCTTTTTCTGATATTTGTAAGTTCAAATACAGGATGGTAGTACCTTTATTTCTTTAGTTTTATATTTTCCTTTTTTTACATAGTGGAAAACTTGGTTCCCAAAGACATTTATATGCTTAATACCAATTGTAAATTGAGAAATGTTTCGGAAATAATATTCATTACTGGCAAATGAGTACTGAAACAAAGTAAAGTTTATTTTTTGTGTCCTCATAGTAATATACCTCATTAGGAATGTTTGGTTGTTATATTGTTTTTAAGCCAAATCATTTCTTTACTGTCACAGTCAAATTTCAAGTGTGTTTTAATACAGTATCTTCATTTGAGGCGGGAGATGCCAATTCTTATTGAAGAGAACAAAAGAATTAGACGGCTTTCTGCCCCCCCAGCAATTATTTTAAAAAATACAACAGAACAAGTACTATTTTACTTCACAAACTTTTGACGCATCCTAATTATTTCCACTCTGAAGCTCTTAAGATGTCGCAAACCAAACCAACGTCGTTTGGTGCAAAATTTGCAGTCTCCACAGACAACAACTGCGCCTTCGTCCTGTGGACTGATCCTGGCAACGCTATCCAGCACCTCTCTTAGCAGCCTTGCAAAGTGCTGGGATCCCCAGCCTGGAGACCTTGTAGGAGACGAAGGCGCAGCAGTTTATTAGTAAACAATGGCAGTCGCCGCCTCTCTGAGGAGCCGTGGAGATGAACTGTGGAAGGGACAGTACGCAAGCTGCACCTGCTCTCCGCCCACCTCCACCAGGTGAGACTTCTGCGCCTCTGTGCCGGGAAGCCAGTTTCGAATTGTTTTATTATTTTATGCCCTTGACTCACAGGAGGGTGGGCCAAAGGGTGAGGAAGCAGTCTATCCAGTGGGCGCGCCCTATTGAAAGAAACCAGCCACTTGGATCGGAGAGGCTTAAGCGGTCGGACCGGACTGGGGGCAGAGCCGGCGCGCCAGGTCGCTGGGGCGGTGGTGCCTAGCTAGGCGTAGCGCCCAGCGGATCCTCCCCGAGGCTAGGAAGCTTGAGGTCGCCAGGCGCTGGCCCCGCCCACTGCGGACAGGTTACCCAGGTACGTTGCGTCACGCCTTCTTCGCCGCGATCATTGGTTTATCCAGGAAATCCCGCCCCCTCAGCTGTAGCCGGGCCGCCTTCGGCGGCGCCGCCATCTTTGTTGATGTGTCAGCTCTGTGGGGGTTTTGGCGAGAGGCGTCGGTGGAGAGAGCCAAGGAATTGTCTGTATCCCCACCGCTGTCTTTTCCGCCCACTCGTGGACTGGCGGTCCCCGCCAAGGAAAAGTTGACTCTCTAGCCAGTGTACCAGAGGTCCATTTAAGGTGCGGCCTGAGGCTTGGAGAAGTGCGGTGAGTGCCTACGGGGCCCCCACCGACTGGCGAGGTTTGGCGGCTGGGCTGGGACCTCTCGCTTAGCCCGGTGGCCCCAGGGCGGGGACGAGCCTCCTGCCCGTGTCCCCTCCCGGTTCTGTCGGGGAAGGAGGTTAGCATGAACGCTGGGGAGCGAGCTCCGGAGCCCCTTCCTGCCCGCGCGTCCCGCCCACGGCCGCGGCGCGGGTCCCCGGGGCCTCGGGGATGTGCCTCGAGAGCTGAGCTTGGCGACCGCCTTTGGGCCGATTGCCTGGGCTGCAGCTGGGCGTCGCTGCTCAGCCCCGCCTGCTCGGGGACTGTTTGATAGACTCGGTCACCTATTTCACTTTTCGTTTCGAAGTTGACTGTGTGATTAATGCTTTGGCGACTTTTTAATCTTGCAAACACTTCCATGACTGCTTTCAGGTTGGAAATGATTGTTTAGGGTCGTGGATAAGAGCAGTACTATTCTGTTTTTGTTCCTTTTTTTTTTTAAACAAGGACATCCAGGCATTTCCTAAACCTTAGTTGTAAAGAAGGAATTTCAAATTATATCTCCATCAAACGTGTGAATGGTTCCCAATTAGCATTCCTGGGGGAGCAGTGCAGGTGCAGTTATCGCTCAGCTGTTAACAGTTTAAGCAACTTCATCGAGGAGTCACGCAAGGAGTCTTGATTTTGTTAAGAGGCCTGGACCTGCAGCCTTGTTACCTGTGGGGATCAGAAGAGTATAGTACAAATATGTTGCAAAAGACTAGGTCCTTCGCAGTTTTCTTTGCATGTAAGTCATGTTCCTTTGACGCCCAGCGTTTGTATTTTTTCCAAAATGATAGAGTGATTTACTAAGGAAAATGTGTAGTCCGTCAGTGGAACGTTGTCGCAAGAGGGGTGCTGGTAGTCATTACAAGAAAATTTAATCTGCTATAAATGTTTAGATATGTTAGCTGTGAGTGTGGCTTTCCCAATTATTAACTCCTAATTATTATTTGCTTGTGGGAAAGATGAAGGTTGAAGAGATACTGAGTATAAAACCGAAGTATCTCTGTGCATAAAGTGCGCTCTTCACTGTGCAGCTCCGTACATTTTAGTTTTTAATCCATCATCACCCAGACTAAAAAACAATAATGATTGGCCCGTTTTTTCCTTTTTATGTTATCTGAAATTCAGTGAAATATCAGGTAGTTCATAAATCTTGTATTTTTAAAATCCCCCCTCTTTAGACTTACTGCCTGTTGCTGTCTGTAATCACTTGAATACATTTTGCTTCCTCCCTGTCACTCACCCAGCTGGGGACTGAACCCAGGATTTTACTCAAGCAAGTGCTCCCACTCTTAACTAAAAATCCATTTTATAGCATCATAGGTATAATTAGTGAAGAATCTCCCACAAGATATTTGGGTTATATATTTTTTCACCTAATTCGGATAACTGCGTGTAGACTTAAGACTTCTTTAAACAGAGATTCCATAGATGTCATTGGCATTTCAGAATCTTTATTTTCAGTTAATTGAATAGAGTGGCTGGTATGTGGCACGGTGATCACTCTTAATCTTTTAGTTCCTTCATCCATAAAGAGCAGTCCTTTGGTGCTGTACAATGAAAGCATAGCTGATTATAATTTAGTATATTCATTTTGTAACCATGCATTTATAGCTACATGCTGATATTGTAAACAATGCAGTATATTCTTCTTTAGGGAAGACCTGGTAGATTGAAGCATGAAAGGGAACATAGTTAGAAATTGAGAAAGCCATCTTTCCCTTTGTAAGATGATAAGTAATGTATGTCCTAGCTTCCCAAAGTCATCTAACAGTTTCAAATTAAAGAATCCTTAAATACTTCTTTGAATTTTTCTCAGCTACTGATATTAAAACTTTTCTTTGAGCTAAAACATAAACAAAAGTGGAGTAAAGGGGTAATAAGATACAAGAAGGCGTTTGTTATTAAAACAGTTCATAAAGCATCTACTATATCATTGCATAGTAAGTACTAATGAATAATTTAACTTTTTTTGAAACTGTCACATCAGGTTAATCAAACATAGGTTAAAAATGGCTTCAAATTGTGAATATTAGCCAAAACTCTTTAGTGTAAAACAGACTTACAACTTTTATTTAGTTACTATCTTTTCATTTTATCCTTTTAGTTTCCAGATTTAGAAGAAAATTACTGAAAATACTTTCAATATTTTCCTAAGTTCATTAAAGTGCAAGTGAGAGCTTTACAAATATTTTCAACTTAAAATCCTATAGTAATAACTTTGTCATAATAGTTTAAAAAGTTATTAGAGGTATGTAAAATTGCATGGATCAAGTACCAAACCGATAGTATGATGTACATGGTATAACTTTATAATGATACAACTCCTCATGACCCTTAATTTCTTTTTCCTGTTGTCACAGGAATTAGTAGCTTTTCCAAGTTCCTAAAGCATCTATCATGCTGAGCCTTTTTAAAAACTCCTGTGTGTATGAATATAATTTACATATTATAAAATTCACCCTGGCCTGAGTCTTGGGTGCAAAGCTAAAAAACCCTTACAGAGACTTTGGCCTCACATAACATTTCTTAGAGTGCTAAATTGAAGACAGCTTTTTTTAATGCTCTTTGCACACAAAGCAAATGTTAAAAGTTAAGCTTAGTGTGTGTACTTAGTCACTGTACTTTAAAAGTTATTTCTTGATTTTTGCAGAACTAGAGTTCTTTGATATAGCTCAATTTTTATCTTTTAAAGGTTGAATTCGATTGGTATAAATTCACCATATATGAAATTTCTGTGTCAGGTGTTTTCATCATGGGAAACAAGGAATTTGTGTTCTATAGGTTCTTTGTTATAATTTATTTAAAAAAACTTTATCCAAAAATGTTTTTTAAAGTATGAAACTAAGTTTCATACTTTAAAACTTAGAAACTAAATTACTTGGAGGTTCTGAGCAGGTGATACTAGATTGGGTGGTTTTTTTAAAATTTGGTTTTTGCCTCTGGTTTTTTTTCCCCTAACATCCCCAACCCTTTTTACTTATGTTTTTAAATTTTGAGACAAAGTCTTACTAAGCTACCCAAGCTGGGCTTGAATTTGTGATACTCCTACCTCAGCTTCCCTAAGTGTTGAGGTTTCAGGTGTGAGCTGCTGAGCTCAACTTGCTTCTGACTTTAATTGCCACATCAGAATCTTATTAGAAGCTGGGTGTGGTGGCACATGCCTGTAATCCCAGTAATCTGTGGGCTGAGGCAGAATGATTGCCCTGAGTTCAAGGCCAGCCTGGCTACATAGTTCAAAACAAACCAGAACTACATAGTAAGACCCTGTCTTAAAAACACAAAATAAAACCCAAAAAGAATCTCATTAGAGTTTTTCTTTTGTGTATGCTGCTTTCAAAATGTATCTGGGGAATATGTAAAAATCCTCTTGAAGTACTTACACTTTTCTATGGGGGACACTAAACCTTTATTTTGGAGAGCAAGAGTGATCTCACAGGCTCAATTTGCTTATTGTAATGCATATTATTTGAGAAGTAGATAGTTGTATTATTTGGGGGACCTGAATGATACAGTTTAGAATTTGTAGTTTGTTGTGTAAAATATTATGTTGAACTAACTCAGGTTTTTCTATGAGACTTAAAAACACTAGGCCTACAAACAAAGATAGAAAAGAAGGGGCTGGAGACATAGCTCTGTGGCACAGCACCTGCCTGGCAAGCATGAGGCCCTGAGTTTGATTTTTGGTTAACTGTCCCCCCAATAAAAAAAAAAAAAAACTCTACTTTTTTTTCTATCTAGCCTCTAATGGAACACTGTCAGATCTTAAACTACTGTAATGTTAAAATATATGCTCTATGGCCTATAGTGTTTTAGTATTTATTGGCAGCAATACATGATGAATAATATTTAACATAGTACTTACCTATTAATCCACTGTACCATACATCCATACTATGAGGGCTGTCTGTTTTATCCATTGCAGTGTTTCCACCACCTAAAATAAAGGGTGTGAAGGGCTGGAGGTTTAGCTCAGCAGCGTAAGTGTCTGCCTGGCAAAGTGAGAGGTCGTGAGTTTGATTCCTGGTACTAAAAAAATAAATAATAAAATAAAAGCCTGTGCAAAACAGATGCTGAGTACATATTTAGTGAATGAATTAATATTTATTTTGGGAATTACTTCTAATTTGATACTTTTGAGCCTTGTTTGATAGTCTGTTACCAAATATCTGTAGATTGGATTGATTTGATTTTTTTTAAGTAAGCCCACATTTTCTGGTCATATAGTGCTAATTAGGGAAAACAGAATGGAATTAAAAACTGTTAAAAGCACTGCTTCCACGTATATAGCTTTTGCATGGAAATGATTTTGTAGAAAAAGTTTCCTTCATTAAGAAACAAAATCCGAAAGGAGTAATGCTTGACTTTAAAGCAAATGAAAAATGTTCCTTGACCAGTTGCCTACAGCTGATGAGCTCCAGCAAGAGCGAAACCAGTTCTCACGTACTGAAAGTTTTGAAGTGTGAATTGGTCCTGTAGTACTGTGTCAGAAACAACTCTAAGGAAAATAAATGCTTGAATTAAGAGCAGTTTTGTGTCTAATGTTCTAAAATACAGTATTTCTCCTAATGAGTAAGTTATTAAAAGTTAAAGTATCGTTTTACTTTGAAAAAGCAACATGTTATGATATCTACATGTATATTTGTAATTGGTAGTACCTATATCTATGAATGAATTTGATTTGTACAAACATTTCTAAATTTAATAAACAAATGCTTAGTTTTGGTGACAACTTCCCTCTCTAAAGAAAAAACCTGGATAACATCTAAATTAGTCTGCATTATTAGCATTGCCTGCCAGAACACTAAGCTATTTTTCCCTAGTTAATTGTGGACATAATCAAAGTCTGTTTTGTGTTACTTATTTATTTTTGGTTTCTTTTTGTCTGCTATCATTCTTGAGTAGTTTTTAAGCCTTTGGATATATATATAGAGACATAGATATCTTTGTTAACTCCTCTTTTTTATCTTCTGTCAGTATAAATTTGAATGTGAGGAAATTAAACTTGCAAGCTCTAAGTGGTTATCAAATGCCAGTTTACATGATGACTTTTTCAAGGATCATGAGCATATTACTGATAGGAAATATAGAAAATACTTAACTTTTGAGGTTAAATGTAGCTTTCTTAATTTACAAGACATTCTAAACTTAGGTAATAAAGTAGGACAGTTACCCCTCCCCCCAGAAAAATATTCAGCAAGATATAAGATAAATTTTTACTGTTCTGGGCTGTCTTCCAGATTATTAAATCTTCTTATTACCTGCTACCTACTAAATGCTGTTTGGACCCCAGATCATTGTGTAAACCCAGTGAGTCCCACTGGGTTTACTGAACATTTTTGCAATGAGTATAAATGCAGTAGCAAATCTATTTGTCAGATTTATCTATTATTACCATCACATTGCTTGATACTTAAGGACTTTGATTGGTTCAGAGTGAGGTTCCCTCCTGCAAGAACAGAAGTCATTTAAAAAGTGGAAGACTGCCTGTTTAGGTATATTGTGCGAAAGGCTCTATCTGCTTGCTGAGTATAGATACAGTATGTTTTAATTTTACATGTCTTTTTTCGTTTTGTGATGAGGGAAAATTTGGAGAAACATGTAACTTTAGAGTCAGTCATGCAGTTAAACATAATTAGTCTCCAGATGGCTGGAAGGGAAAAATATTTCAGAGGTAACATGTAGATTGTTTGGATGAAACTAGAGTAGACTGGTGGGACTCGTAAATTATAGTGAAGCACTAGGATTGTAGAAATGTGTTATATTGGAAAAGTAGTACAACTGTAACTCACTGAACAATCTCAACTCAGGTATACAAATAAAAAGGTTATTTATTTACCTCACAGGTGCTAGCCAAACACTCTGCCATTCTTCAGCTCTATTTTTCTAAAAACAAAACAAAAAAACCCTTATTTTTCCCTCCTTTGAGACAGCATTGTTGTGTAGCTCAGGCTGGCCTTGAACTTGCAGTGGTCCTCCTATTTCAGCCTCCTGAGTGCTGGAATTCTAGGCATGCACCACCATGTCTATTTTTTTTTTAATTTTTAAATGAGTCTCTACTAAGAAGTCTCATTAAACACTGTGTAAAACACTCCCAGCCTGTCAACTTTCTTCTGAAGTGTACTCCCTAATGGTCTGATACAACATTTATGTTACTTTTGATGATCATGAGAATTAGGATAGGTCCCTGTCATTTAAAAAATAACAACAAAATCAGGTTTCTTTTTTTTTTTTTTTTTTGCGGAACTGGGGGAGCAAACTGACGACCTCGCACTTGCCAGGCAGGCACTTAATGCCACTGAGCTAAATCCCCGGCTAAAATCACATTCTTGAAGAAAATTGAAATTACTTTCCAGCTCCTTCACTTGAGGTGTAATCTGACTCTTGAGATTTGTTCAGCCACCTTTCTCTGCCAAGCCCTGGTGGAGTTGGGAGAAGCTAGCCAGCCTGCAAAGGCAGAGCTTTTTTTACCTGAATCTTTTAAAGAGGGAAGAAACCCTTGGCCTCATTCTGGTTCATTTGGCTGCATTTGATGATGACCTTTGATGTGTGTGGACATTATAGAAGCAGTTGTCGTAGTTCCTGGGTTCTTTTGCCACTGAAGATCTTCTTCATAAAGTAGATCTCCTGTGTTTGGCAGAGCCAGTATCTTCAAACTTTAACCCTCTTCTCTGGATTGGGCGGCCTGTCACTTGGTCTGATGCTCTCACCCCTAGGCTATCCCAAGTAACCTGTGCTTGTATTACCCTTGCTCCTTTATTTGGAGTTGTAGGCAGGAAAACAGGAAATGGTGGAAAATTGACAGATCAGCAGTTAAATGTTCCTCATATGATGTGATCAGAGGCCTGGATATGTTCCAGGAAGGGGATGTTAACAATAGAAATGCAGGAGACCTGAAATTGTTAAGAGAATATAAGGACAAATTAAAGGAAGGAGTTAGATGACTAAGTAAAATGATACCATTGACAGAAAAAAGTAGAAAAAAAACAGAAAAGATTAGCTGGAGGAACATAATTATAGAACTATAATTATGATTTTGGATTGGCTCTTTTGAGTTTGAAATTATGGAGAAACTTCCAGGGAAAATGCCTATACCCAGAGAAACTTTAATGCAGAGACACAGAATAAGGAGAAGATCTAACTCAAGGATAGAAGACTGAAAATAATTATGTAGGTATCAACTGTTGTAGCTTCAAGTTACCTAAATTGAGAAGTTCTAAGAGGAAAAAAGGCTAGGACTGAACCCTGGGTTCAAGTGAGAGAATAATAAACATTAGTTTATTATTGCTTAGTGTTTTTCTGTTGACAAATCATGGCACACAGATAGGAGCCACAAAGTCATTGATAAAGTTTCTTCTCAACTATATGCTGGGGAGTTAGAATACCTGTATAGTCTTATTCTCTCTTTAAAAGATTCTTTATCTCCTACCCACTACTTTTTTACTGCTTTGGGCTCCATTTCTGTTGGAAGAGCATTAAATAATCATGTTTAAAATGGCTTCATTTTTGGATTTCTTTCTTAATTGATAGAGTACATCAGCGACACATTCACAGGTTATTAAAGTGCATTACTGGTAGGTAAGGTAATGTTCAGTGTACCTGCTTGAAACTCATTTTATACTAGATTTTAGAATATATCAGGCATATGAAGCTTTTTATTAACTGTGTGTATTTGTGTTTTCTAAACCAAGCCTTTAACGCTAGTGTGAGCTTTGGCTTGGTTATTGACAATAAGATAATGATAATTTTTTAGTTGCTTCGAAATAAATGTTACGCAGAGAAGTAGAGTACTGAAGTCAATGGCTACATTAATTGATTCCTAAAAGCACCATCTAAATTGACAGATAAGGATACTTATCAGACAAACTGGTCTTCCTCTAATTTTCTGTATTCCTAGAATAATGTTCCTGAAATACTAATTTTATCACATCATTTCTGTGCTTATAGATTTTAATTTGACAGCTGGATGTGATAGTGCATGCCTGTGATCCCAGCACTCAGGAGGCTGAGGCAGGAGGATTGCTGTGAGTTTGAGGCCAGCCTGAACTGCATAGTGAGAGACTATCTCTAAAAAGGATTTTAATATGACCAATATTTCAGAACCTATGTAGTAGAAATTATATATAATCAAGAATACAAGCCTTAAAGTTTATTATTTGTCCTAATTAACAAAATTCAGTCCTGCTTAGTATTCTAATTTACCTTTTCTATTCTCTTAACCACCATCTCTATCACAACCTGATATGAACATGGAACTTTCTGTTATGCAAAAATTTTATTTTGTTGGTCTTCCATTAATATATATCTCATCTAGAAGTCTGTTCTACTTTTTGTCCAAACAGTTGTCTACTTTTTAATATAACTTCATATAGCTTTCATAGTTATCTATCTTGCATATGCTTTGTTGATACCTGAAAAAAGAAATTGGCAAGTCAAACATTGTAAGATTTTATATTTATCACAGGGTAATATTTAAAGATGACTAATTTTTATAAACTAATTGAATTTGTAACCTCTGTAAATGATACCAAAATATATGCTAACCTTATCAAATTAATTTTAATAGTGCTTTTATTGACCTGGGCGGTACATACGGACTCCGTTTGATTTGCATGGAGCATTGTTTTGTTCCTGATGAGGTCTGAAAATCACCACGGTACTTCGTGGATGTTGCCTGCATGAAAAACTAATTTTTATCTGGGATCCTTTATACTATATTTCCTTTTATTTCTGAGCTAGGCCTCTGAGCTAGAGGTAGCTATGTCTTGTTAGTGTTTAGTTTTCTTTCTCAGTAAATTTTTATCATCATGAAAGTACATTGTTCTGTTACCTTGCTTTGTGATTTCTCTTCTAGCGCTTTTCATTGCTGCCTTCCTTTTCTTACTATTTTTCATATAGATCTTGCTATTGTCTTTTCCCCTCACAGAACTAAAGGAATTCTACATATATTTTGGCACTAATGCTTCAAGTTACGAGTATTATTTTTTATCTAATATTTAAAGGGATGATTGGGGAGTGCCATACTGAAACGGAAGTTAGTAAACCTTGGCTGACCGAAGAGGAGAGGAAGAGACAGACTTTGCAGTGGCCCTGCTAATTATAGCCAGCTTGGTTTGACTGTCTTCTTTTTTTCCAAGAAAGGCTTTTATAAATGTATTGTTACTGATAAAATTTGTGATCTTGGTTATTCTGTATCATGGAGTATGTGCAAAGATTTACGTGGTCTTGCTTTAAAAACTTTTTAAAATTTTGATGTTTTAATTTCTTAGATGTAAAACAAAAATCAGGAGTGGATTTGAAGAAATGGAAAGTGAATTGGTACCAGTCAGCATGTCAGAGATCGAGCACATAGCCTCCATTTCTTCCGAAAAGCATGTTGGAAAAACACCTCAGTTAACAGAAGACTCATGTAACTCATTTTCTGGTGATGAGAGCACCAAATTAGCAAATGAATCTGAACTGTTGTCATTAAACCTTGACAAAATCTTATGTAAGCCTAATGAACACTGTCAAATTGAAGCTTCTGAAAATTATGTTCCAGATCACAGTGGAAGTGAGGATTCTTGTGCTAAAATAGACACATGCCCCCAAAATTCTGAACAAACAGCTAATTTTCCCAGTGGAGATTTCACAAAGCAAATGTCAAAAACAAGTGAAACTGAACAGACAGTAACACAAATATTGGCAAAATTAAGGTCATCTACATTTACAGAAGCCGCTAATGAAAAGGCTTATTCAGAAAGTCCGTATGATACAGATTGCACCAAGGAACTTATTTCAAAAATAAAGACTGTTTCAATATCGGAAGATTTGGAAAAAATGGAATCTGAACTCTTATCTACTGAGTTTGCAGAACACCAAGTACCAAATGGAATGAATAAAGGAGAACATGCATTAGTTTTGTTTGAAAAGTGCGTGCAAGATAAGTATTTGCAACAAGAACATACTATAAAAAGGTAAACTTGTTTCTTTAGGTAACTGTCATAGAGATTAGAGATTGTATTCTTATAAGGAAAATACATCTTGTCTACTTTTAATTCCACAATGGAATCATGCACATAGTTGATAAAAGTATATTTGCTAAATAATTGAACAAATGTGAACAACTTTTAGTAATTTAATATTCTAAATATAAAATAATGTAAGTTCATTAAAGAGCTAGAATGTTTTATAATGGTGACCAAAATGTTTGTTTTTAAAAATTTTTTTACAATTCTGGGTTTTAAGCTGGCCACCTTGTATGTGCTGGTAAGTGCTTTCTCAGCTAAACTGTATACTCAGGTCATGTTTTTTATTTTTATGAGAATGTAGAACAGTGGTGGCAAACTTATGGCACATGTGTTAATTTTCTTTTAAGACAAAAGATGTTAATGTATGAGTTTTTTCTAAATGAAAACCTTGTATTCCAGTTTAATTGCAGTGTTGGGATTTTGTGATAAATAAGTGGGTTTGGAGTTGCATTTTGGGCACTCGTCTTTAAAAGGTTTGACATCACTAATACAGAAGAGCAGTAGTAATATAGAACTATAACCCCTTATTTCCCCCTGAACCCAGTTCTTGGCAGATACCATTCTGTTCCTTTTTTCTGTGAATATGATTACTCTTGATACTTCATTTAAGTTAAATTATACGGTGTTTGTCTTTTTGTCACTGTCTTTATTTTTACATAACATCCTCAGTTTATCCATATTATAAGGTGTATCGGAGTTTCCGTCCCTTTTTTTTTTTTCAGCACTTGCAGTTGAATCCAGGGCCTTTGCCCTTAGCTATTTCCCCAGCCCTTTTTATTTTTTATTTTGAGACTGGCTCTTGCTAAGTGATCAAATTGCCAGCCTGAGCTAGAACTCCTACCTCAGCCTCCCAGAGTGCTAGGATTAAAGTCAAAAGCTACCACACTTCACTAGAATATCCATACTGTGTAAAGTTGAGTATTTTTTAACATTCTGTGTATATGCCACATTGTGTTTATTCATTCATGGACATTTGAGTTTCTTCTACGTTTTGGCTGTTCTAAATAATGCTACTCATGAAAACAGTTGTGCAAAAAAAATCAAGAGTCCATTGCCCTTCTTAATACTACCTCAGAACTAATGTTCCTATTTATATTCTTGTTGGGATAGTGCTATTATGTGAATAAACTGTATACTGTACTTTTTAATACTTGAACTGTCAGTGTTTCTACCACTTGTGCTTTTAAAAGGTAGCTTTCTCATTTCCCTTTTCTCTGTACCTGTTATTTTGGATTATCCCCTTGAGATGTCTCTGATGCATCTTCCCATTTTGCTTAGATAAGAACTCTAACATTTTCATATATCTCTTGTAAATTTTAAGATATAATAATAAAAGAGTTACACACTGTTAATTATGTGCCTGACAGATTATATATATTAACTCATGGAATCTTCTATGTGGTACTATTATTAGTAATATTATTATCTCTATGTAGTAGTAGTAGTAGTAGTAGTAGTAGTAGTAGTATCCCCATTTTAGAAATGAGGAACCTGAGACACATAAATTGCATTACTTGTTTTCAGGATCACTTGCAAGTCAATACAAGACTAAAATCTGAGCCTTTTTGTCTGGCTTTAGAGGTTTTATAAACGTAATTATTGGAAATCAACTAATTAAAAATTGTTAAATTTATCTAAATGATTTTAGGTGCATAAAAATTGATTTTTTAATTTTAATTTTAATTTTTTTCGATCCATCCTTTCTGAGTAGAGGCAGCATGTAGAGTTCTAAACAGAACCCTGGAGCTGGGATAGTCCCTGTACTCTTTGCTAGCTGTGCTACATTGGCCAAACTATATATGAATTAAAGATTCTTCATCTCTGTGAGGAGCACAGTACTTACCTAGTGGGACTTTGATGGGACATTAAGATGTTAACAGATGTCATGTATTATTTTAAACCTAGATTGATCTTTGTTTAAATACATAATGTTTTTAGTTGCAAATGGGATGCTTTGTTGATTCAAGTCAGCTCTGAAGCAACTCAGTTTTTAAAATTTTTGCCTTCATTTAATTTTTATGAAAAATGTTTTAGTTTCTTTGAAATTTTCACATATACATATATTTCCAAGTGTATTTCTTGATACTTCCATTCCTTTGTTTTGTCCTAGCTTTACTAAGGACAAAATTGTACATATTTTAGGTATACACCATGATAATGTAATGCTTTGTGAAATAATTACCGCAATTAAATTAGATAACACAAGCATCATCTTACATACTTCATGTGTCTGGTATGACCCCTCAAGATCTACTTTCAACAAATTTCAAGTATATAATGTTACTAATTGTTATCAGTAGGTCTCCAAGAGTTATTCAACTTAGAACTGAAAATTTGTAGCCTTTGACCAACATCTGTCCTGGCAACCACCATTCATTGTTTTTCTGTTCTTGTATTTTTCTAACATATCAGCGTTTTCCAATGTCCCAACCAAAATTTTTACTTAGGAACAGGTATGTAAATGATGTGTATTTGGCATGTAAGAATCATTTTGGTCTGTGGTTGTAGCTCAGTAGCAGAATGCTTGCCTAGCATATGTGGGGCTGGGGATTTAGCTCAGAGGCTTAAGCGCCTGCCTGGCAGGCATGAGGTCATGAGTTCAATCCCCAGTACCAAAGAAATAAAAAATAAAAAATAAATAAATGCCTAGCGTATGTGCCCTGGGGTTGATCTCCAACATTGCAGTACACAAAACAAAACAGCAACAACAAAAGCAAAAACAGTTTGAATGTTCTTGTGTTTTTCCTTCTTTCCCCCTCCTTTAATTCTGAATTATAGCCAGGATTCTTATCTCAAGTTTTGTGTGGACAGTTGATTATATACTTAGTCATATAAAAAATTTAAGTTAAAACCACTTTGCCATGCATGGCTTAAATAAACATGAGTGCTGCATTTGCCCCTTTCTCAAACATTTGTATGCTTATTTCTTCATTGAATTCCTGTGTTCAAGTACCAACCAGTTCCTCAGAGAGACCTATATGACTACTTTCTATCATCTTGTCTTCATGTTTTTTAATAGGATTTAATCACTGTGTAACATACATGTTTACATGTGTGCATTTTACTTTTCTTTCTTAGAATGTAAGCTTCAAGAGGGGCAAGGATTGTTTGCTGACATATTATTATCTACATATAGAATAATAAGGTACACAGTAGCTACCCAGTAAGCATGTGTTGAATGAATGTGTGATCCTCTAACAGAAGTGCAAAAGGCCTAAGCCTCTAATCAGAACTCAGGTCAACCACTTACTAGTTATATGACCTAGAACAAGTTGTAGGCTTCACTTTTAAGTTCATAAAACAAATTATAATGAAAATTTCATAAACTTATTGTGAATATTAAGTAAAACAACTTAGCAAATAATAGGTGTGCAGAAAGTGTTAGGTAGTAGCTGTTGCTGTTAATCTACAATAGCTGTTTCTTAGTTATACAGATCTGAGCATTTTGTGGACATATTTAATCTAAAGCAGGATTTCTCACCCTTGGCCCTATTGCCATTTTGAGCCAAATGATTGTAAGCCCTGGTGACTTCTTTGTGAATTGCAAGAAATCTGACAGCATTTCTTATCTCTACCCACTAGATAGCAGTAGCGACCTTGTTTCTTTTGATTTGAAATTTCTAGGAAAAAGTTAATACTTGATTGGCCAGAGAATGTTTTGCAAAAATATCTGATGAATAGATCAACAAAATGAATGCTTAGGTTGATGTCTAAGTTGAGCTGCTTTTCTTCATTTGACAGGATTAGAGGTATCCTAGCATTAAAAAAGTACAGTCACATAACCACAAGGACACTTTCTGAGAAATGTATAAATTTTGTCCTTTTTTTTTTGTACCACAAATCAAACTCAGGACCTCACACTTGCCAGGCAGGTGCTTGGCCACTGAGCTATATCCCCAGCCCCAAAATTTTGTTCTTGTGTAAAAATATTTTATTACGAAAAGACTATTGAGGGATGTTAACTTAGGATGATACACATCTGCACTCTAATCTTTAGATAGATAATATTTATCATTTTTAGTTATGTTTTATTCATACTACCCTTTTATATTTAGGTTAATTAAAGAAAATAAGAAGCATCAAGAACTCATCTTAGACATTTGTTCAGAAAAAGACAGTTTAAGAGAAGAACTTAAAAAAAGAACAGAAACAGAGAAGCAGCATATGAGCACAATTAAACAGGTAAAAAGAAAAAATTTTAAAGACCATACTTTAGGTACTCCTGAAAATTTGTGTATAAATTGAAATTCTGTAACTGAAATGTTTTAAATGCAGAGAATTGCTTGGTATTTAAAGCATTCTCTTATGAAGTGGAATCATAGCCTGACTTTCTTATATGTAAATTCCTACTTCTATGGTTTGTGTGACTATTCTAAGTATAATAGAACTTACTGTGTTCAAAATAATAATAAAGATGATTTGATTGTCAACTAGATTGTTTTTAACCAAACAAGGGAAGAAGCAGTAACTAACTAAAAGTGTATTTCCAGCATTGAATTTGTGTTACACTTATAATGCAGTTTCATTCTCAGTGTTTTTATGAACTACACTACAAGAGTTTTGCCTATTCTTTCTTCCAGCTGATTATTTCTCTTTTAATATTTAGATTAAATTTTAGTTTAGTGCAAGGCGAGAGATATGGGTCTAGGTTTAATCTTTGGGATGTGGAAAGCCAGTTTTCCCAGCCTCATTTATTAAAGAGGCTTTCTTCAAAGGGAAGGTGTTTGGCCCCTCTGTCAAGGATAAAGCAGTTGAGTGTGTTTAGAATTACATCTGCATCTTTTATTCTGTTCCATTGATCTTCAGGTCCAGTTTTTTGTCAATTTCATATTGTGTTTATTTGTTTGCATGTTTGTTTTTAAATCTCTGTACCTTTGTAATACAATTTTAAGTCAGGAATCATGACACTCCCTGCCTTGTTTTTGTTGCCTAGAATTACTTTTGGTATTCTAGGTCTCTTCTGATTCCAAATGAGTGTTAGGATTGTTTTCTGTAGTTCTATAAGGTATACTATTGGTATTTTGATCAGGATTTCTTTAAATCTATGCAACAGCTTTGGACTTGTCAAATGCTTTTTCTACATCTGTTGAGACGATCATGTGGTTTTGTCCTTGATTCTGTTAATACAGTGTGTTACAATTACTGATTTTCATATGTTGAGCCATCCCTGCGTCCCAGAGATGAATCCCAGTTGGTCATGATGTATAATCTTCTTGATGATTTGCTGCATTCTATTTGCCAGTATTTTATTAAGGATATTTGCATCTGTGTTCATTAGGGAGATTGCACTGTAGTTTTCTTTTTTGGTTAGATCCTTCTCTTGTTTTAGGGTAATACTTGTTTCCAGAAATGAAGAATATTATTTTTCACTGAAGAGTTTGAGGAGTAGTGGTGTTAGATCATCTCTAAACTTCCTGTACAGTTCAGCAGTGACTCCATCAGGACCTGGGCTTTTTTTTGGTAGTTCTTAAAATTACTTCTTCAATTTCATTGACTGGTACTGGGTTATTTAGAATTTTAACATCACCTGTAATCACATGAAGCCTTGAGAGGACATCAAGATCTAAATCATAACAATGGCCAAAACCACAGCTACTCTTTAATTCCTGCTACTCAGAGATGGAGGCAGGTGAATTACAAATTGAAAGCCAGACTGAGCAATTTAGCGAGACTGTCTCAAAACAAAATTTTTAAAAAGGGGCGGGTGTGGTAGAAATTGCTTGCGTATCATGCATGAGGTCCTGGGTTCAATCTCCAGGACTGGAAAAAACAGAACATTAGGTTTATCTTGTTACTATTTTGTTATTGTTATTTATTTATTTTTCAACTCAGTCCTTTACTTGTTATAGGTCTATACAGGGCTTCATGTTCCTTCTTGAGACAGTTTTGGTAGTGTTTAACTAGTAATTGTCAGTTTCATCTCAAATTATTCATGTGTCTGTCTTTTTTATGTCTGTGAAGTTAGTAGTAATTTCTCTCATTTTGATTCTAGTAATTGAGTCTTGTGTTTCAGTCTAGCTTAAAGTTTGTCACTTATTAATCTTTTCAAAGAACCAACTTTTTGTTTCTGTACTTTTTATTGTCTATTTTATTGTTTCACTTTACTCTTTTATTTTCTTCTTTCAGTACTTTAAGACAGAAATTTAGGCTATTAATCTGAGGTCTTTTTTCTTTACAGTATAGGTAGTGATTTTCCACTACATATTACATCTAGTAAGTTTGGTATGTTATGTATTTTTATTGATCAGCTATTACTGATTTCCTTTGTGATTCCTCCCATTGTTTATTTAGCAGTATATTATTTAATTTTCACAAATTTGTGAGTTTCCCAAATTTCTTTGTGTGATTCACTTTTCTATTATGACTAGAGAATATATTTTATATGATTCCAATCTTTTATATTTGTTGAGGTTTGTTTATAGCCTACCATTTGTTCTATTTTGAAAAATACTCCATGTGCAGAAGATGTACATTATGCTGTAATTGGAGAGAGTTTTGTATAGAGGTGTTAGATCCAACTGTTTTATAATGTCATTCAGATCTCCTACTTCCTTGTTAATCATTTGCCTCTGTCCAGTTTTGGAAATATGGTATTGAAGTCTCTAGCTGTTAGAAATTTGCCTATTTCCCTCTTTATTTTGGTTAGTTTTTTTTGTTTTTTTTTTTTTTTTGGTGCATTTTGTTGCTGTGTTGTTAGACATGTCAGATCTCATTGATAAATTGATCTTTTTATCATTATGAAATGTCTTTCACCTCTTGTAACATTTTTATTCCAGTCTCTTTTGTCTGTTATAGTATAGCTGCTCCCACTTTCCTATGATTGCTGTTTAAATGCAACTATATTTTTCCATTTATGTTTAGTCTACTTGTGTCTTTCAAACGTGTGTCTCCTATAGAAAGCATATAGTTGGATTTTGCTTTTTATTCCAGTTTGTCAGTTTCTGCCTTTTGATATGATTGTGTAATCTACTTTCATTTAATATTGAATTCATTTGGGTTTATGTTTAAATTTCATTTGGATTTATGTTTGCCATTTTACTTTCTGCCCGCATTGCTCCTTCTGTGCTTTCTTTTGCTCCATTTAGTAATAAAGTATTTTTATTTTTTATTAGATTTTCAACATATTTCTTTCAATTACTCCTTGATAGATACCATAGGACTTACCATATATACAGTTTAATGTATCACAGTCTCTTCAGATTTATACTAATAAAATTCCAGTGGAACATAGAAACACTGCTAATAATTTTGATTTCTATAATTAGAGTTTATTCCTTACATTTGTTTATAATGTATGTATTTATTTCAGGTATGAAGTCTGTTTGGTACAGCTATAAAAAAAATCTAAAAGTAATTTTCTTTACAGTTAGAAACAAGAATAGAAGAACTTAATAAAGAAGTTAAAGCTGCCAAAGATAAACTAGTAGCTCAAGAAGTTGCCGCTAAAAATGCCATTCAGCAGTTACACAAAGAGATGGCTCAAAGGATGGAGCAGGTAGTTCATTATTATAATTTGGTTTATTGACTCTTTCTTATTTATTAAACTAACTCTGTAGGAATAAGCCATTTTATTTGCATTAAAAGTCACCTTTTAAAATTATGGCAATATGTTAAGTACATGCTAATTGTTACAATATTAACTAAGGAAGAATATGCTGTAAAACTCTCCATCTATATTTCTGCCTTCTCTGCCTCTAAGCTTTTTACATCCCATTCCTTATTTCATACCTAGTTACTGACATTTTGGTTATGTATCATACACACACACACACACACACACACACACACACACACAGAGTCATCCATCTGTATGTAGATACCTCTTTTTATTAGTCTGTTGTGAGTTATAACAAAGTACCTGAGTCTGGATACTCTAGAAAGAAAAGTTGATTTAGGTAACAGTGCTGAAGATACAAAAGCAGATAAAGTCAGAATAAAAGGCCATCTAACAGGAACAATGACTTCTGCCAACCTCTGGTAACTAGAAAGGACAGATCTCACTTTACTTAATTCTCAAGCTGCTGTCAAGTGCCTCCTGCTGGCTGACCCCAACTGAAGTTTGAAAATAAAGATGCTTGCTTATGTGGCTTCTAGTAGTCTTCTTCTTGAGGGTAAATCAGAAAATGGTGAGAAGCAGAAATGGAGGAATAAATGAAAGAAACAACCATATCAGCCAAAGTAAAAGGAATAGAAGAGGGTAAAAGCAAATATTAGTGCTCTGTCATTTTCTATAACTTTGAGTTTTTTCTTTTATCCTCAAATTTTATGGCACGGGTCCTGGAAATGTTTTAAAAAAACATTGGTTATAGTCTAGAAAAATATTTATTTTTATGTATTTTTATTTGAAAATATTTCTTATTAATGCTAAATAATATTTCTTAAAGGCCAATAAGAAATGTGAAGAGGCACGTCAAGAAAAAGAAGCAATGGTAATGAAGTATGTAAGAGGTGAGAAGGAATCTTTAGACCTTCGAAAAGAAAAAGAAATACTTGAGAGAAAGCTTAGAGATGCAAATAAGGAATTTGAGAAAAGCACTAACAAAATTAAGCAACTTTCTCAGGAGAAAGGACGGTTGCAGCAGCTATATGAAACAAAGGTATAACTGATGCTATTGTACCTTATTTGAAATTTATTCTTTCAGCTTTACCTTAAATAATAATATGGTTAAAATACTCAAATGTAAAGTTAGTTAGCTTACCTACTAAGAACATGAATGTTTCAGAAATTGCAGCATCTTATTACCTGTCTGCAAAAAAGTTTGCTGGGGAGCTTTTTCTTGATAGAAGTCTTTTTTAATGGGTACCTATAAATAGTCAGGTTTTTTTGGTATATTGCTACATGTATATAGTATATTTTTGGTTTTATCCTTATTACCCCCACCCCCGGTCTGCTGTGGTCCCCTTCACCATCTCTTTAAAGTCTGCCTTCTAATGTCATGTTATTGTGACAAGTCTTTTAAAAACTTTCTTTGAAAATCTATATATTGGAAAAAATTAGTTTATGCTTCTAGTGGAGACTGTATTTTCATAAAACATGTATAGAGTAGTGTCAAATGTGAATAATTTTAGAGCTGAGTAATTTTATAAAAGTATAATCTGGCCAGAATCTTAATGTAACACTAACCATTGAAATATAACTTTTTTTCTTTCAGATAAACATATCCTTTTTAAACTGTCTTAGGGAGTTTTATTACTGAGATAGGCATTCAAGGCTCTTACTGTTAACTTTTAGTTCAGAAATGTTATTACTAGTTTCAGAAATTCTAGCAGAATTTCAGCTTAATGTTAGCTTGTTAAGAATCATAAAAGGTATATTTGTGCTTAAAACACATCAGGTTGTTTAAAATGTTAATTATCTTCATGATTACTAAAGAATTTAGGATTTTATTCTTTATTCTTTGAACCTTGAATTAGTTTATGACATTTGGGCCATATAGCACTGAATCATAGTGTTACTGCACTGATTACTTTTAAAGAAAATAAAAGATACACAGATAATCAGCTGATTGTGTTAAGTGAGAAATATAACCTAGTGATACTATTTTAGGAAGGTGAAATGACTAGACTCATAAGAGAATCAGACAAACTGAAGGAAGATATCAACTCTCACATCATTAAAGTAAAGTGGGCACAAAACAAATTAAAAGCTGAAATGGATTTGCATAAGGTAAGTACGTGTAATGTAGTGAAATAATAGAATTAGTTTTAGGAGCAAATGCGATTAATACTTAATGGGATTTGAAGCTTCTTTTAGTGACTGCTATGGGATAATTTGTACCTAAATATTTGATAATTATGGAAAAGAAAAAATTTTCCATGATTTAAATGGTTTGAAATGTTAAATTTTATCATTCATAGTTTACAACATCCAAACTTGCCTTGTTCTTTATTTTGGTATACAACATTTGGTGGGGGGTGATTTGTTAAAGGAACTCTTGAAATTTGTAAAGATGACGATATTAAGGTTCTTATTATTAAGAGATATAAATTCTTATTTATAAATAACTAACAATTCTTTTAACTTTTTTGTGATGCAGTAGAACTGATACCCTTTGGATATTTATATATTTTATCAGAGAAAACTATAGGGAGAGTAGATTCGATCTATTTATCTATTATTTATTTTTACACAGGGTCTTAATATATAGTTCAGCCCATCCTTAAACTCACTGTGTAGCATAGGCTGGCCTCAAACTAATGGCAGTCCTTCCTCAACTGCCTGAGTGCTGGGGTTACAAACGTGTCACTATGCTTAGCTGAGTAGTCCATATTGACACTGGTCAAAGATAGGATAGAGAATAGTGTTTTCCCCTCAAGCATGAAGTAAACTAACTACTAGTCAAAATTATATGAAAAAACTATAAGGCAGAGAGAGAACTGCCAGAAAGAAGCAAGGCAATAATCCCTAGAACTTGAAGGACAGTCACACTTAGTTTGCCTTTACTCTGAATTGAGAATGGGGAATTAAAATTCCAAATCCATATGGACAGTAATGATTTTTAACTGCCCGAGTTGCTTTAAGATTTGCATACACCAAGCATAGTGGCACATGCCAGTAATTCCAGGATTAGAAGGCTGAATCAGAAGGATCCCTGTGAGTTCGAGACTTTATCTGGCTACATAAGTGAGTTCAAAGCCAGCCTGAACTGCTTGGTGAGACCTTGTCTCAATACACCAAAAAAAAAAAAAAAAAAAAAAAAATCTGAATGTACTTGTTCCAATATCAAAGTCTGCAACACTTCTGTAAGCATCATCTGTAGTCTTGAGATAGAATCCTAAAGCGTACTGGAATACTAACATTGAAGAGTGGAAAATTTTAGACTCATGAGCCCTGTATATTCAAAGAATGAGCAATGAAACATTCTTTATGACAGCTTTGAGGTCAGTTAAAACCAGATACTCTGTAAGAAGATTAGAGAGGTGGGTTAAGGCTGATTTCTATAAGGGTACATGGTATAGATTGCTAAAAAGTGAAAATAAGAAACAATATTAGCCTGGTTTATAGAAACTGAATATTTACAAATTCCTTTTAAGTAAAGGCATTTATTAACCAGCAAATGTTTAGCTGTGTGCACAGCATGTATTAGGTAATATGGAGGACAGAAAAGCCACGGAAGGCAGAATCACTGCTTTTGAAGAGTATGTGGGAGAGGCCCCCTGCTTAACTATTTTATGTGTGTATCTAGTAGATGGGAAAAGGGTCTGTGACTCAAAAGATAGGAGATTTAATTGTGATCCGTGTAGTCTGAACCATCTCTTAATAGGTGGACAAGAGACCTGAGACTCTTAATAAAATTTCTTTTTTAGGTTCCCTTTCCTGTTTCTTGGTCCTGTCCACCAGGTACTAGAGTCCTATAGATTACTGGATCCATTGTGAACATTAGCTTCTGTTAATGGCGTATTACCAAACAGAAGCCTTGATTAGGTAGACTGGACATCCAGCTCAAAGTTAAACAATAGAAACTGACCCCTTCCCTTAAAATTCCTTTGGGCATTTAACTAAAATTACTTTTTTAATATCTAACTTCTTTAAAAAAAAAAAAAAGCCTTTATTTTGAATGAAGTAAGTAAAGAAAAGCTTCCTCCTCATGGTCACGTACCCCATTGCTACATTTTCACCTGCTTGGTCTCAGGGTAAGGTGATCTTAACTGAAACATAGATCTGGCTGGCAACAGATGTACCTAAGGTTGTTAAGCAACATGGTTGGGAGTGGAAGGGACTTGCCAGATTTTCTTCTTCAGAGAAAGCTGAAGAGCAGAGGGCAGGGTGTTAAGGCCAGCAGAGACTGATATACCCATATTGCAGACCTAATGTGTGGTCAGTGTTCGTGTGTTTATGATGTATTCCTTTTACTAGGTCTCCTAGAGCAAGACTCTGCTACTCAGTGTGCTTTTTTCCCCGAGCTTACTATGTTATTAGTAATAGTCTCATTCTTAAATGGTTTGGTTTCTCATTAGACCACTGATTAGAAGCTAGGGCACACTTTAAATTAGCCTTTTCATTTTTTATTCCTTTAGCTATATTCTATGTTTGTCCTTGAATCATTCTGCCCTATAACTATATTCTGGTAAATAAATTCTGTTACATTATGAATAATATCCTGCCCCCTTAGAAAACTAGTAAAACCAAAAACTTAAAATATATATATATATGTATAATGAAGGTCTTCAGACTTGAGACAACAGATAACATAGAATAATAGCTTGAGTGAAGGGGATAAAATGAGGTATAATGCCAGGAGATTTCCAGACTACACAAGGGATGGAGCCTAAACAGAGAGCCCAACAGTCCCCCGGAATTAAGGGGACAGAGTTCAAAGTGCACAGGGCCTGCGTAATTTTAGAGAAGAGACAGGTATAGGACCTACAATCTTTAGAGCTCACACAGGGCTTGCTTGGAACTGTTTATGTTCCAAGCTGAAACCAGCTGAAAAGATGTCTGAATACATATGTCATCAGGTGGCCCTCAAAAGGATACATGTGAGGACTAATTAACCTTATAGTAGGGTATCTTATGGACCCATTGTTCAAAGCTTTAAACACCCAAGCTTGTTTCAGGTAAATTAGGTCCTACAACAAACTCCAAAAAACTTAAATACTTATAAAAACCTCAGCACCTAAGACCATTAAATTCATTATACTTGGCATCTAATGAAAAACTACTAGCATTCAAAGAAAAAGGAAAATATAGCCCATAGTAAGAAGAAAGGAAAAATCAATAGGAACAGTTCCAGAAATGACATATAATATAGAATAGAAACAGTTCTCATTTAATGACCAAGTTCTGTTCCTGTAACTTGGTCATTAGCTGCATTGGTTGCTAAATGAGGAATGGAATATTGTGCATTACAATATTTAGAACAAAGAAGTGGTCAAAGGAAACTCCAAGCTGATGACTTTGTTTTTATTTGCATAACTCTTACATGTGGTATTGTAATGCATAAGAGAACATAAAACTACAGTACTGGACAAAACAATCAGCAAAAATTATAGTAATATATAAATGAAGTATACTGTACAAAATAAACTTACTGAAATTATAAAAACAAGATCTACAGAACTGTACCCTACCCCCCCCCAAAAAAAAGGATGGGTTACAAATCCAAATAGTAGTGAAACAAGTAGGTTGGTGAACCAGTATCTGTAATAGGTAAGGATATGAAAAGCTGCTACTTCAAGCTGGGCATGATGGCAGACACCTGTATTCCCAGTTTTCAGAGGAAGGTGCCTTGCCACATGGTCAAGGCCAGATTGAATTACGTAGTTCAAGATCAGTGTGGCCTACACAGTAAGACCCTGTGTCAAAAAACTAAGACCAAAAAACACACAAACAAACCCAAGCAGCTACTTTAAATACACTCCATATATTCAAGGAAATAAACTGAAGCATAAATAAGAAGAAACATGGGGTTGGGGATTTAGCTCAGCCGCATAAGCACCTGGTTTGCAAGCATGTAGTCGTGAGTTGGATCCCCAGTATCGAGAGAGAGAG